>MQRK01247618.1:21780-47067 GCA_001938485.1 Girardia tigrina
ATTTTAAATGTAAAACAATACTTATTCTTTAAGGTTACACTAAGTATTCTTTAGTTTAAATTAACATTAAAGATTACGATATAAAAATAGAAATCGAGAATTAATGTGTCCACCAGTATAGCAAAGAAACAACTCTTCTTTTTGAAAGAAGTAAAATTTTAAAAAAATATCAATTGCCCTATAGTCTAGACTTTAATCTGTGTGATAGATTCTTGTTTTCAAAAATGAAGAAAAGTTTTAAAAATCATGTTTTCAAATCACATGAAGAAATTGAAGAAGCTTGTAAATTCTTTTTTAATTCTTTATCAACAGAAACATTAAAAAATCAACTAGATAAACTTTTTAACTATTGTCAGTTGGTTATTGACAACAATGGTGAATATGTTGTTGCTTAAGAAATTTTTAAAATATTTTTTTAAATAAATTTTTAAATTTGCTGCATCTAATTTTTTTGTTGGTTAATAATATTATTTTTTGGTAAGTTTCAAAGTTAAATCTCCAGGTTTCACTTCAGGATTCATAATAACAACAAGTAGAATTTATTATTTATTTACAATCTTTTTAGAATACTTAAACAAATAATAATCACAACTTTCCCCTCTTTTATAATTCGTTATTCACTTTCTTAATTCACTCAATTCTTCGACGAATTATGTTTCCATCTTTCAAATTCTGTAGTTCCAATTGGTGTAGCGATATATGTCTTAAAATTTGGTACGGTCCATCGAATGGGAAAGTGTCCTTTCTCAGTTTTGTAGGATCTTGTTTTACAAAGACTTTCTGACCATCCTCGAAATGTCGATTTGTTCTCTACTCTCTCTCCCAATTTTCCATTCGTCTTGCCGCTTTCTCTAAATTTTCTCTTACCTTCATCTTGATCACTTTGCTCTCTTCCGTTTTAGCTATTCCTGCTGCCGCATGTAAGTTTATTTTTCTACCAAACACAAATTCGAAGGGCGAATATCCGGTCGTACTCTGAACTATTGCATTTAGACATAATTCTATCTTCGGAAAAATTTGCCACCATAATCGTTTGTCTGTGTCTCCTCTGCTTGTTACTATCATGTCTCTCACTGTTTGAATAGTTCTTTCTGCCAACCCGTTTGATTGATGTTGAAATGGACTACTAAATTTTGTTCGATTATATATTTCCTGCAAAAATATTTTTGATATACTTCTTTGTCTTTTTGATACCTACATGACATAAATCTCTGTGTATTTTCCTGATGAAATCTCTTCTAATTTGCTTCGGAACCAATGGTAGCACACAATTTCCTTCTTGCCTACCCCATAACCCATTCTGATAAACTAATTGGTACTTTAGTTGTAATAACTCCTTGGTGATTTCATTCTTTTCACCCTCTGCCATCTCCTGTATTTGTTCCAATTGGTTCAACTCTGAGCACTTTTCTTGTTCGTCTTTTATCCATTGAATTGTAGACTGAATCACCACTGTATTGATGTGTTTCACCCTTGCTTTTGTTGATTTTGGTTCTTCATGTTTTGTTTCACATTGTGCACAAACGTCGTCGTATAGCCGTGATAATCCATCTGCATTTCCATGTTCGTCACCTTTTCTATACGTCAAATCAAAGTCAAAATCCGCCATATTTGATAACCATATCTGAAATTGAGGTTATCTGGAATTGGTTTGGAAGTACTCTTCATATAAATCAGTGGTTTATGATCAGTTCGTACTTTAAATCGCTTGCCATAGAAATATTGCTTGAAATGTAACATGAACTCTGGTAAAGCTAATAGTTCCTTTCTTGTCACACAGTACCCTTTTTCATGTGTGGTTAATGTCCTCGATGCATTCGTGATTACTACTTCTTTCTCTTCTGATATCTGACTAAGAACTGCTCATATCGATCCGAATGATGCATCTGTGTCTAAGATGAAATTATTATTCGGGTTCACAAATGCTAATATTGGTGCACCACATAACTTTTGCTTCAATTCGTTAAAACTTCTGTCGTACTCGTCTGACCAAAATATTTCTTTACATTTTCCGCTGCATGCACTGTGCAACGGTGTTGCTTATTTGCGTAATTCTTGATAAATCGTCGATAGTAGTTACACAGACCTAAAAATGCTCATAAATTTCGAGTACACTTTGGAATCGGAAAATTTTGAATTTCTGCCACTTTCAATGTATTTGTTGAGATACCTTCTTTGTTAATTGTATGTCCCAGAAATACCAGCTCCCCGACTCCAAATTTGCATTTCCCTGGGTTGACTTTTAAACCTGCTTTCTTCAGTCTATTCAGTACTTCTTTTAATAGTCTCATATGATCCTTCATTGATTTTGAGTAAATTAAGGGTTCATAAATGCTAATATTGGTTCACCACATAACTTTTGCTTCAATTCGTTAAAACTTCTGTCGTACTCGTCTGACCAAAATATTTTTTACATTTTCCGCTGCATGCACTGTGCAATGGTGCTGATAATTCTGTGTAATTCTTAATAAATCGTCGATAGTAGTTACACAGACCTAAAAATGCTCATAAATTCGATCATAAAAATTGATTTTGAGTAAATTAAGACATCATCTAGGTATATTACTACTCCAGAGAATAGTAAATCTTCAAATAATGAATTCATTATTCTCTGAAACGTTCCGGGTGCTGTTGAAAGTCCAAACGGTACACGGTTAAAACAATACTGCTGGGTTCTTGTGCAAAACGCAGTTTTTTCTTGAGAACTTTCATCCAATGCTACTTGATGGTATGCTTTGCCTAGATCTATACTGGAAAAAATTCTGGAGTCACCCAGAGCATCAATTAACATTTAGCAGTCTAGCATTGGAAAGGGAACTTTCTTTGATACATCATTCAATTTTCTGAAATCTAAACAAATTCGAATACCTCCATCTTTCTTTGGTGTAATGACTAATGGGGAGTTCCATTCACTTTTACATTTCCGAATTATTCCTGCCTTTTCTAATCCTTTCAGAAATCCTTCGATTTGACTTTCTAAATGAATCGATTGCCTTCTTGGATTCAGAAAAATCGGTTTACCTTCTGTTTCAATTTTATGAATAACAATATCCGTAAATCCCAGATCGTATTCATGTTTCATGAAAACATTATCATATCGTTTCACAAGGTCTTCCAGTTGTTTGTTTTGCTCTTGCAGTTTCATATCTTTCTCCACTGGTACAACTGACTTCTTGGTAGTTTTTTCAAGTTTGATTCCGAATTTATACATGACATTTACACCTCCAATGACTGTCGGTCGGATTGCTTTCACCACTAAAAAATCTACCGCATGGCACTCTTCTTTCCATTTCAACTTCACTGTCATTTTTCTCAAACACTTATGGCCTTCTGAAAACACTCCATTCAGTATAATTGGGCTCTTTTCTAATCTGGATTGTCCGATTTCCAACCAAACCTTCTCACTAATAACTGAAACACCCGCTCCACTATCCCACAATATTAATACATTGTGATTGTGCAGCTTAACATTGCTCCATCATCTACCATCTGACCCCTCTACTATCTCTGCAATTCGATTTTTTGGATTTTATTCCGACTCCACAGACGAAGAGCTCACCATGGAGTCTCTGGCGTTTGAATAATTTTCATCTTTTTATAATACGATATCCATGTTGTCTTCATTGTACACATCTTTGATGCATACTACATTAACATTCTTAATATGATTACAGTTTCTGAACCCATGTCCACTTTTTCCGCAGAGTAAACAACGATTATTTAAAGGGCAATCTTTTCTCAAATGCCTATGTTTTCCACAGCAATAACAATCCCGTCTGGTTAAATGCTCCTCTTCTGGAGTTGGAAGTCTATTTATTTTGCAATATAACTTCCTTGCTTCGTAAAAGGGCCGAATGCAGCCGAATATTAAAAAACGACTTGTCAAAGAGCTAGAAAATATCAGAATTTGGAAATTTTAACACTCGAAGTAACAGCCGAAAAAATCTTATTTGCGAAGCTTGCCAGTAAGAATTAAGTATTAACGGAAAAAGTATCGTCAATCATTTTGCATGTAAAAAAAACTAAGCTTAACTTTAACAACTAAGCAAAAAATTATTGCATCCTATTCTTCCTTTTTAAAGTAAAAAGCAGAATCATATAATTACCGAAAGGTTTTAAGGAGTGTTAGAATCCTCCATAATAACTAAAACACATAACTTTTTGAAAATTTATTATTATGAAAAAATCACTTATTAAAACAACATGAAATTTTAATAATTAAAATTCAAATTGATAATTTAAATTTTAATAATAAAATTTTACGAGAATTAAAGTTGTTAACTTTACATATGCTCCTGCAGAGGTTAATCCGTACAAGTGAAAGTGGGCTTCAGTCAGTCTTTTGAAATTCTTCTTTGTTTTCCATATATATCGATGACAAAAGTTTTCATGTCATCATAGCGTTTTACCACTGTATACGGATCTTCATAGGGCGGCTTGAGGCAACCTGTAATTTCTTTTCGTACCCAGACTTTACTGCAGTCTCTAAGGGCTTGTGGTACGAAGATTCGACGCGTTGATTGTTTATTCAGGATACGTTGGTTGAATTCTCAAATAGTGTTTCACATCTGATGGAGTATAGGATGGCTGAGTGACTGTGTTATCGACTATATCAGGGCTTCTTAAACTTTTTTATATGCTACCCCCTTCAAGCTTAGGAAATTTTAAACGACTCCCTCCTCCATATAATGAAATATACATTAACCGTAGATGTAGATGCAATATCGCACTATTTTACAATGTAAATAAAATAAGGATTAAAGAATACGTACCCATTCATTTCACATACATATAATTGGAAACGTTTACGGGATATCGGTCGTAATAAAACACAATAAATAGAATGACATAAAACTATATATATATATTTATTCAATAGAAAAAATAAACTTTTGTAACAATTTTTTTAATAAAAACATATTATTAATATCAAACAATATTAATGTGACGGATGTGATTGTTTATTTTTACACAAATAATTAAATCTAGACTCAATTTGAGTTAGTGCAGATCGTAATAAATTGTCAACGTTTATTAACGTTGAACGGTATTTTGATTTTATGTAAGTTAATGTGGAAAAGGCGGATTCACATAAATATGTTGTACAAAATGGCAGTAATTTGTTCATTGCCATTTCCGATAGTAGGGGATATTCTGATTTGATTTCTATCCAGAATTCATGCACAGGCACGTGAGAAAATCTGAGTCGCAAGGTAGTATCACTTGTTAATTCGGCAAATTCTTCTTGTGCTTTTAAGTTTAAAAAATTAATTTCTTCCATTCCAATTGAAAATGGATTGCAAATCCATTGTTGTGTATCGATATCATTGGGAAAATACCTATGCATGTAAACTTAATTTTTGTTATAGGAGTATCTTTTTTTGAAATATTGTTACTAATTATATACTCGTCAGTAAATGGAAACATTTCGAGCGATCCACTTTCCACTCTGTTCTTCCATATAAGAATTTTTTAACAAAGGCCTCAAGTTTATTTTTTAACATAAACATATTAACGCAGACTCCCTGCATTGATAAATTCATATCATTGATTTTATCAAAAGTATCTGCCAAATAACATAGCTTGAGAAGCCATAAATTATCGTGAAAATAATCGGCCAAATTAGAATTTTGCTCTGTTAGAAATATAAGAACTTCATCTTTTAAAGTTAATAATCGTTTCAAACTTCGACCTCTTTATCAATGCACAAATTTTTAAACAATCGACTATTAATAAAGTTAATGATTTTGACTGCAACAAAAAAAACAGTGTTTAATTCTGGTGCAATTTTTTTAACAAGTGCCTCTCGGTGAATCATACAATGTGTAAATGTAATATGATCATTTCCATCTTTAACAAATGCTGTAAAATCAAGATCTTGTGCGGTCATTGCTGCAGCACCGTCCGTGCACACACCAACACAATTTTTCCAATTTAATCCTTCTTTTTCAAAAAACTCATTTACTTTTTTATATATATCTTTTCCACGAGTATGACCTTCCAGAGGACGACAAAACAGTATATCTTCATGAATGCTTCCCTCATAAATATATCTTACAAAAAGTAACAACTGTGCCATTTTTGAAATGTCTGTCGACTCGTCCAGTTGTATTGCAAACTTTGAGATGTCTTTAAGCCTCATAAAAAGCTGTTGAAATTGATCATTGCTAATGTCTGAAATTCTTTTGGACACAGTGTCATTTGATAATGGAATTTTACTAATTTCAGCAGCATACTGTTTTCCATGAACAATTTCAGACATTCTTATAGCTGCAGGTAGTAAAAGTTGCTCTCCAATAGTAAAAGGCTTTTTCGTTTTTGCTATCAAATACGAAACTTCATACGATGCCAATAGATATTTATCATTCAAAGTAACATACTTCTCCTAAGTGTTCTTTTCTTTATTTGATGTTTGCAAAAGACGCTCAAAATATTCTATTGGCTTTTTTGATAACGTTGCATGTTTAGTATTCAAATGTCGTTTCAGTTTTGATGGTTTCATGCGTTCTGCAGCCAAAACTTCTTTGCAAATTAAGCACACTGGTTGTTCTTCATTGTTGTGAGAAGAGCATGTGAAGCCATACTGCAAATATGATTCGTCATATTTTCTTTTTTTTTGTTTTGCTAGAAGTCGGATTTGAAGCACTGCAACTTGGTTGTGACGGCGTGGCAGACTTATTAATTGGAATTTTAATTAGCCATTTATGCATGATGGTTGAATAATAATAAATAATTAAACAAAATGTAGTTGAACTTTAACGTAATTATTAAAAACACCAACTGAAAATTACACAGTAAATACACACATGTCACTACGAAGACAAAGCTGAGTCCAAACTGAAGTACAAACAGAAAAATAACTACACTCGAATCTTGACCAGTGCAATGACAACAAATTACGATCAGATAAACCCCGACGCATGGCGTGTTCAAAGTGTGCAGCGCACAAAGGCACCGTATCACAAAGACGCCGAAAAAGAAGCTTTCATTTAATTTTTTTATTATTCTTTTATAAAAATAATATGCCGATTCACCTAGCCTAGCTTGATTATGCTTCCGTATTGTATGTGTAAGCTGTAAGGTGACGCGGCGTCTGGGTACTTATAATCACTAAGTTATCTTGCAAACACTGACGCCGGCGGCCAGACATCAATGTCGAACGTTCTGTTGAAAATCGAGGAGCGCGTTGTATTTATTATTTTAAATGCTACTTCCATATTTTCATTTATAGGTCCTACATAACTGTTTTGCATTGCGACTTTTTTCAAAAAATAGTTATAATAAAACTACAATAGTATTTTGTATGATTTTTATTTGTATTTATATTTGTACGTAGTGTGTATACTAATTTTAAAATTTTTTTATAATGATTGAAAAGTATCAGATCTTTGCGACCCCCTTTCAGTAGTCTCGCGACCCACAGTTTTAAGAAGCACCAGGAAGGCTTGTCGATGAACCGTAAAGTAGTTGAGGTGGAGAAACTGTTTAGCCAGTAATGGTAGCATTTCGTAATCCGCACATCACGATAGGAAGATCCCGGGCCCATGCTCTTTCAGATGAGTTTGAGTGAGTCTTCAGTGCGTTTTTTAAGGACCGATGAAACTTCTCGATTTTCCCGTTGCACTCTGGATGAAACGCAGTGGTCTGGCGATGTTCTATGTCAAATACCCTGTAGATTTCTTTGAACTGACTGGAAATGAATTGTCTTCCTTGATCTGTCATGATAATCTCTGGTGGACCAAAGCGACTTACCCAGGTGGATATAAGGCCCTTCGTTATTGCTGCGCACGTAATTTCATTGACAACAACCGCTTCTGGCCAAGACGTGTGTCAGTCTATAAATATAATAAAGTATCTTTTACCTTTGACACTTGGTAGGGGACCAACAATGCCCATATGTAGGATTTTGAACCGGTCTCTGTCTGGAATTTAGCTGAGTTTCGATTTTATATGTCTAGACACTTTCTGGGATTGGCATGGGTAGCATTCTCGAATCCACTTGCGAATATTGGATTTTATATTTGGCCATACATATCGTGAGCGAGCAATATCAATAGTCTTGTCGGATCCTATATCAATATCAATAGTCTTGTCGGTGAGCTAGACCATGTAACCTCTGAAATTCTTGGAAACGAAACTTTGTGGATAATATGATACGTTTGTTTGTACCAGCAATATCATAAAGAATTCCGTTATCTATGTGCATATTGAAGGTGGATCCTGAGAGTAGTTTATTTTTTTTCATTTTGTTGTTCGGTCACGATCTCGCCTCTCGGTAAAGCATATAATTAGGATATTTCTTCGTGGTCATTGTTTGCTCTGAAAAGGAAATCAGCGACAATGTTTTCGGAGCCTTTGACATACTGCATCTGAAAGGAGAATTGTTTAATATATTCTATGTACCTCCCCTGTCTGTTGGACGGATTCTTCATAGATTAGATGTACAGTGGTTTGTGATCCGTAAGTATTTTGAATGGGGAACCTTCCAGATAATGTTTAAACTTCTTGACTGCAAGGTAGGTTGCGAGAAGTTCTCTGTCAAAAGTAGAATAGGTCATCTCGGATCTTCCCAATTTCCTTGAAAAAAATGAAATTGGTGTAAGCTTTGAGTTCACTTCGTGATTTAGGTTGGCGCCTACTGCTGTACCTGAGGCATCGGTGCAGAGAATCAATTCTTCACAATGATCAAACGGGTACATATCGGTAATTCCTGTTTAATTACGATGAAAGCAAGCTTCTGTGGGGTATTGAGATAGAATTTCTGGTTTCCTTTTGTTTCTGTTAGAAGAGTGTGAAGCGGAGCCATAATTTCTGACAACTTTTGTATCATCTACTTATAGAAGGTTGCTGCTCGTATAAATCTACGGAGTGATTTGGCATTAATCGGCTCCTCAATCATTGTGATATCATCGATTCATTCTGGAATAGATTTGATGCCATTACTGGAGATTTGAACACCGAGAAACTTGGTTGTTGACGAACGAAAGACCCATTTGTCTTATTTAACTCTTGGGATGCTTTGGCTAATATGTTCATCACTGTCGAAAGATGTTCTTCGTGCTCTTTTTCTGAATCAGAGAAAATAATCACATCGTCAATATAACTAGCAGAAAATCTTTCTAAGCCATGGAGTAAGGAATCTATGTATTGTTGAAATATCTGCGCTGCATTCCGTAATCCAAAAGGCATTTTAAGGTATTCTAAAAGACCAAAGGCTGTTTTTCTGGATGTTTGATTTGATATGAAATAGAATAGATTGATTTGCCAGATATTTTAGTCAATATATCCGCTATGAGGGGCTAGTGTAAATTTTCGATTTGCTGAATAAGTTATTGTTTTATTTTAACAATTTTGCAAAAATTAAATAATAAAAACAGAGTTTATAATCAAAAAAAATTTAAAGTTGATATATTTCAGTTGGCAGTTTTAAAATAAAAATTTTAAAAGAAATAATACAATAAATAAAAGTTTTTGTGTAAATTTATATATCAAGCTGTTACAAAAGTTTTTTATGAAATTAAATAGTTTTCTACAAATTAATTTTAAAATTAGATGTTATATAAATGTAAAAAATAGTTTTATTGTGTTTAGAATATTATTTTAAAAACTACAGAATAATAAATATTTTTAACATTTTATAAGTTGATTGCATATTATTTAAATGAAATAAATTAATTTTATAGGTAATAAAATTTTTAAAAGCATTCTAAAAATAATAAAGACGTTTTCATTAAAAAGAAAAGTTCAAAAATATGTTATCAAATATAATAAATTATTTTTAATGTTTTTACACATTCATTGGATTTTATTTAATGGGATAAATTAATTTTATTTGTCATATAATTTTTAAAAATGCATTTTAAAAATAATAAAAATTTGAAATGGTAAAAAGTCAAAAATAAGTTATAGAATATAATAAATTATTTTGAAAGTAAAATAGAATTTATGAGGCGAGTCGAAAATTTTAATTAACGAAAATTTGTTTGAAAATTGGGAGTTATCATATTAATAAATTTTGGTGTTAAAAAATTAATTCTGATATTGATGTTGCAACCACTTCTCACATCCGCCATCCGCAATAGAGAATATCTGTCTGGTTTCGTAACAGCATTGAGAAGGCGGTAATCACTACATGATCGCTTCTAGCTTCATAGCTATGATCAAGCACAAATTGATTCGCGTTTAAGTGAAGATTTATCTGATAAACGTGTTTCTGCCATCAGATTCCCCTCTTTTGGTTTGTGCTTGAGCGAACACTCTGTTAAATGATGGTCTACTTGATAACGAGTCTAGCATTAAGGCCTTACTTTATGGACTCCTTCATTAAGTACTGTGTCGCCAGGACGTAAACTCGTTTTTGTCCTGGTTCTAGCTTTTTGAAGTGTTGTTCGACCGAGTTTTAAGGGCAATCAGTCTCTCACGGGATGAGGATTAGGTCTTGAGAGCTTTGTACAGTGACTCGACCCCATAACAAGGTCGCTTTATATGGCGCCTTTTATGGTAATTCTCTCAAGTAGAGTTCTCCCACTGGAGTATAAAGTTTAAGGTTCGCTTGATTGGACTTTATCCTCTGCCCTGTGATTGATTGGTAAAAACTACCAACACCAGGAATCCAGGTGGCCTACGAACTATCGGACAACTTTTCGAAAAACCTTGGTGTAATAAAAACACGGACGACAAAAAAAATGTAGTTTTTTATAATTTTTTCACTATGACCAGGGGTGAGGACCATGAACTGTTACTGTGCTAGATTGTGCCATTGAGGAATAGTTTTCGAAATCCTTTTGAACAGCTTCCAAAATTACTTTACCTATCCTTCGAGATGTTTTAGCTACAGGGTTCCTGTTGTTTCAATTCTGAGCATTGGTTGAGAACTATGCATTGTGTAGACCGATCTATGAAACGATGTCTTCTTGGAACCGGTCTCACTCTGTCCATCTGTATATATCTGATTTCGTTTACAATTGACCTTGATATCTTCTTTTGGAAGGAAGTCTTAACCCAATATCTGGCGTTTAACATCTCCAAGAATAAAGGACCATTTGAACAACTTCTTAAATTCAGGAAGACGAATTCAAGTAAACGAGTGCCGTTTGTAGTGATATCCTGGCCGCTAGCAGACACCAGCTTCTGAATGTTTGAGTTGATATTTGATTTGAAGTTGTTTAACGGTAAGATACTGACATCGGCTCCCGTATCGATGAGGAATTTGATCACTTGATTATCAGCCAAACCAGGAACCGTAAATATGGCTGAGATTTGATCCGGTGGTTTGAAATTGGTTGAAGATACTGGAGTCTCTGCAACCCTTAGTCTATTCCCGAAGTATTTCGAGTATTCCATTCGCATGGCTTCTGACATTTACGTGCAGCGTGTCTAAAGGCATATCAAATATTTCTATCATACTGTATTGAGTTTTTAAGAAATTATTGAGAAATTTTAAGAATTATTAACAATTTAATCACGACTCGGCAAAGTAATCCAGAACATCTAATCACACTGCCTTCAAATCTTAAAGATCAATTGATTTTCAATGAAATAAATGAATTTGAATTCCTAAAGCGATTTCTCCAATTTGATGAATTACCACTTGAAATGCAGCATTTATTACCAAAATTTTCAGACAATAATTTACCAGACTTAGGTAGAAATTCAGATGGTTCCGAGAATAACAATTCATTAGAGTCCAGTGGCAGCGATTATTCTGGAACATTTTATGGAATTGATAATTTGATTGTATTTCTTAGAAATATAACAAATGGTACTGAAATAGACAGAAATTGTTTAGTTTGTTTCCGAAATGGTGCAGGAAATATACGATTTAATTGTGGACATTCAACTATTTGCCGCAGATGTGCAAAGAGAGGAATCGAAATTGCATCTGAAAACAATCAGATATATCAATATCTCGTGTGCAGAGCTGAAGTTATACAATTTGATATAATTTATTAGTTTTGTATAATACAATTTATTCATGACTTCAGAATTTTTTTCATATTATAATAATCTTATAACTTATAAAATAGTTCATTTGTTGAAAATATTTTTTCTGTTTGTCCCGGCCACCTCACGTAATGACAATTCTGGAGACTCTGAGCCCCCAGAGTTTTTTAAGGGTTCAACATCAACCCGATGTGTGATATTTCTGTAGGTATTTTCTATTGGGTGGCCGGACGTGTCTCCCTCATCTATAAATAATGAATGGTTTGGAGCGCCTTCCAGTTCTGGAGGCCAGCATGGGGGAGTAGCCCCTCACTGTTCATTTACATCGTTAAAATTATAGGATCATACCAAAATCTTGTGTAAGTCTCACTCTCTAAATGTAGTAATATTGAACGTACTAATTAACTTATGCCTAATACATTTCATGAAGACCATAGTTATAATTATTTGAATCAAAGAGACAGATCTATTAGAAATCATATAATTATAATAGTTTTCGGATACTTAGAATTCATATTAACCGTAGTTATTATGTTTGGTTGATCTTGTCTATTAAATGTTAAATTTTATTTGTTTCATAATTTAGTAAAATTATATACATCAATAGTTAAATGCTTATATATTGATAAATCGATTATTCACAATATTGGAAGCAGTTTTGATTATTATTTGTTTAAGTATTCTAAAAAGATTGTAAATAATTAATAAATTCTACTTGTTGTTATAATGAATACTGAAGTGAAACCTGGAGATTTAACTGGCCACCACGCTGGTGTTCCAATAAAAGTTTTGAGGCTTCCTAAACTAGAACTTCCATAAATCTTTAAGGAAACCCTCGAGAAGAAAATGAAGGAATACAATGGAGTGGATTCTGAAGAAGGCCAAATATGGTATAGAGATATATGCCAATGTTCAGAATTTTTTGGGTTAACATTCTCGGAAATGTGTAACTATTTGTTGTTAGACGAAGCGAAAATTCTTTGGGTGAATGCAACAGAAGAAGGTAAGAAACCAATGCCAGATATGTAAACCAAAAATTGGTTCCAGAAAACATTTATAAAGAAAGTACCGTTGTTGGAAGAATTGGACAAACTAAGCCAAATTTGTCAATGTGAGAATGAAAGATTCTTAACATTCGAATTAAGGGTTCGGAAATCAATTGAAAATTTTAGGAAACACAGTGATGAAGAAATTTTGAATGAACTTTTGAAAAAAGCGGATAAAATCTCAAGTTCTGAAACATCGATTTGTTTTCAAACCCAACATATCGGTGGACGAAATGAGAGCGGAAGCTAAGATTTATGATGACAACATATCAAAAGAAGAAAGAAATGATGTTTTAGCCGTCAAAACATCGTATGCAGAAATGGCAAAGAAAGACAAATATCAAGTTAGAAGATATGAGAATCCTGAACATAAAAGAAATACAGCTCGATTGAATGAATCAAACGATAGACAACCAATACTAAGAACGGAACGTAGAATATCATCGGAAAGATTTAATAAAAGTAATGAGAAAGGATCCAGTAGAATGACAGAAGATAAACAAAAATATAATCGTCCGGTGCATTCGGCTTGGTACGAAGCAAGGAAGTTATATTGCAAAATAAAGAGACTTCCAACTCCAGAAGAGGAGCATTTAACCAGAGGGGATTGTTATTACTGTGGAAAACATAGGCATTTGAGAAAAGATTGCCTTTAAATAATCGTTGTATAATCTGCGGAAAAAGTGGACATGGGTTCAGAAATTGTAATCATATTAAGAATGTTAATGTATTATGCATCAAAGATGTGTACAATGAAGAGAACGTGGATATCGTATCATATAAAGATGAAAATGAAGATGATTTAAACGCCAGAGACTCCATGGTGAGCATTTCGTCTGTGGAGTCGGCATAAAATATCCAAAAAATCGAATTGCAGAGATAGTAGAGGGGTCAGATGGTAGATGGTGGAGCAATGTTAAGCTGAACAATCACAATGTATTAATGTACGGATATTGTTGTCCATAAAATTGAAACAGAAGGTAAACCGATTTTTCTGAATCCAAGAAGGCAATCGATTCATTTAGAAAGTCAAATCGAAGGATTTCTGAAAGGATTAGAAAAGGCAGGAATAATTCGGAAATGTAAAAGTGAATGGAACTCCCCGTTAGTCATTACGTCAAAGAAAGATGGAGGTATTCGAATTTGTTTAGATTTCAGAAAATTGAATGATGTATCAAAGAAAGTTTCCTTTCCAATGCCAGACTGCTAAATGTTAATGGATGCTCTGGGTGACTCCAGAATTTTTTCCAGTATAGATCTAGGCAAAGCATACCATCAAGTAGCATTGGATGAAAGTTCTCAAGGAAAGATTGCGTTTTGCACAAGAAGACAGCAGTATTGTTTTAACCGTGTACCGTTTGGACTTTCAACAGCACCCGGAACGTTTCAGAGAATAATGAATTCATTATTTGAAGATTTACTATTCTCTGGAGTAGTAATATACCTAGATGATGTCTTAATTTACTCAAAATCAATTTTTATGATCGAATTTATGAGCATTTTTAGGTCTGTGTAACTACTATCGACGATTTATTAAGAATTACACAGAATTATCAGCACCATTGCACAGTGCATGCAGCGGAAAATGTAAAAAATATTTTGGTCAGACGAGTACGACAGAAGTTTTAACGAATTGAAGCAAAAGTTATGTGGTTCACCAATATTAGCATTTATGAACCCGAATAATAATTTCATCTTAGACACAGATGCATCATTCGGATCGATATGAGCAGTTCTTAGTCAGATATCAGAAGAGAAAGAAGTAGTAATCACGAATGCATCGTGGACATTAACCACACATGAAAAAGGGTACTGTGTGACAAGAAAGGAACTATTAGCTTTACCAGAGTTCATGTTACATTTCAAGCAATATTTCTATGGCAAGCGATTTAAAGTACGAACTGATCATAAACCACTGATTTATATGAAGAGTACTTCCAAACCAATTCCAGATAACCTCAATTTCAGATATGGTTATCAAATATGGCGGATTTTGACTTTGATTTGACGTATAGAAAAGGTGACGAACATGGAAATGCAGATGGATTATCACGGCTATACGACGACGTTTGTGCACAATGTGAAACAAAACATGAAGAACCAAAATCAACAAAAGCAAGGGTGAAACACATCAATATAGTGGTGATTCAGTCTACAATTCAGTGGATAAAAGACGAACAAGAAAAGTGCTCAGAGTTGAACCAATTGGAACATATACAGGAGATAGCAGAGGGTGAAAAGAATGAAATCACCAAGGAGTTATTACAACTAAAGTACCAATTAGTTTATCAGAATGGGTTATGGGGTAGGCAAGAAGGAAATTGTGTGCTACCATTGGTTCCGAAGCAAATTAGAAGAGATTTCATCAGGAAAATACACAGAGATTTAAGTCATGTAGGTATCAAAAAGACAAAGAAGTACATCCAAAATCATTTTATACTACCAGATTTAGCAAAAGAGGTGCAAATCGTTAAAGGAGAATGTCAGGAATGTATACGCAGAAAAATTCCAAGTGAAAAAACAAAAGAGAAGTTGATTCCAATAAGAAGTGACGAGTTTTTAGAGCAAGTCGTGAAGGATATCGCATATATTGGTGACTAGAATAACATGTACTCATATCTATTGGTCATGGTGGACCAGTTTTCGAAATTGATCTCTTTGACAGAGATTAGAACTCAAAACGAAGACACCATAGTTCAATACATGTTGATAAAATGGATATATAGATATGGGAAGCCAAAAACAAGATTTAACTGAAGCAATGACTCGTATGAGTCAACTGTTGAAATCAGTTCCTTTGTTGAAATTAATTCTGCACCACTCTTTTTCATCTTATATTACATTTATAATATTTAATGCCCATCAACAACTGTTCTTATCGAAAGAAGTTTCTCGGTGCTATTCAAGATGATTACAAGAGAAAGAAATTACAATGATGAAAACAAAAAAATTGTATATTTTAACGTCAAAAGAGAAAAATTTTAATTAAATTTGATGCAAAGTTTTAGTTTTGATTTTTTTAATATTTTTTATAATAAATTATTTTAGTTTAATTTGATTAAAAAACGAAATATTTTGTTAAGTGTTTTTAAAACAAGGCATTATTTTAAAAAATGCATTATTTTTGCACTTTTTTATAAGTATTATTGCATTTATTTGGCATGAAGAGGTTTATTTTTGCATTTAATATTGCATTTTTTGGGTTGTCATAGTTATTTTATTTTTATTGTATATGATGTAAACATTGGTAATTAAATATTTTATAGAAAACTTATAGCTAGATAAAATATAATGTTAAATTCGGATTCAGCATATAAAAATTAAAATAGAAAAATCGAAAATTCAAATGAAACATTTCCTAAAATTTTGTGGCCTTGTGAAATACAGACTTCTATTTAAAGAATATTTTTAAGACATAATAATAATTATAACCAACCTGTCTGAAAAGATTCGGCTTGACCGGGATATCGGTCAGCGATTGCGTTGTGGAACGAGTAAGTTACGATAACTGCAGCCTGAGATTAACAAAGTAACAATCGCAAATTAACAGAGTGCTATGTACATATCCTTCTTGTTTCAAAGCTTTTGCGGAAAAAAAGGAACTAAAAAGATATATCAAAAACGTGCATATTGCCACGATGCGGCAGCTTCAGAATGATGACAAACATTTTCCAATGATTGCTCCAATCATAATTGGTACAAGACCTATAAAACTGATGGTTAAAGCGACATTTATTGATTTATTACCAAACCCAAGGCAGTATCAGAGGTAATAGTGCTTCACAAAATAACGTAGATGAAGGATAGACAAAATCTTCGAACCCGATCGCGATGTACAGTCGCGGCCATAATTCACCAGCCACTCCTCAAAATACTGAGATTTTTCACTAACTGATATTGTAACGAATAACTGATATAATCTTTCAAATGGTTCGTGCGCTAGGCAATTTGTCAATGTTAGCTAGAAGATCAGCTTGTATTGCTCGGGAACAAGCAAATTGATTGGTCTTACTGGATTTCAAAATTGCTCGATCTGTCACCTTGCTTGTGATACGCGGCCTTCCACTTCGTTTCACATAGGCCAAGGCGCCGGTGGCTTGATGAAGACGGAGAGGGTCGGCTACTGCAGCGCCGCTTATATCATAGGGCAATTGCACGGCTCGAGATTTCAGTGTCGTGTAAAGTGACGATTTGTGTCCACAGAGTTGGTAAAAGTTGGTTGCCAGTCATGTCGGAATAGTCACAAATACTTGATACAAATACTTTTATATAACATAATAGCATAGTGGATAAGCTGAATTCTTATTGGATGTTGATTAAGAGCATTATTTACATGCACTTACACACACGCACGTAGATATTAATTTTCTTTAAAATGCAAGGGTGGCCGGTGAATTATGGCCACGACTGAATGATGTGTCAGTGACCCTCGTCTACTTTTGGTTAAGTAATACAACTGATGTAGAAATATTTTGGTGTATTGTACAAAACTCATTGTACAAAACATGTTTACACAGCCAAAGCTCTACAGAATCCAGGTACGAAATATCATGAATGGTCCTTTCTGACTGGGAAGCCGAAGCGTGCAAAATGACCTGAAAGCTCGCATTCTTGCATCTAAATCCCTGCGAGAAAGTCAGAAGGCTCTTTATTGTCTATTTATTGTTGCTTCTCGATGCAGAGTCCATGATTTACTACCCTGTACGCCAATATTGGTATTTTAGTCTCTAAGATACTCAGTTATCCGTTCAGTCGGGGGAGGTTCACTTTAAAACCAATTTTTAATAACTATTGAAAAAATAATTTCATTTTCATTAATGTCATTCTTTATCATTTTTCATAATAGATAAACACTAGAGTTGTTTAATGAGAGTCACCTCCAGTACTACGAACTAGGTGAACATCTTCTCACAACGAAAACATAAACTTAATAGTAGTGGTTTTGTGAGTTTGGATAATGTAATATTCTAAAGCTTCAGAAACATAGAAAAAATGTTTCTATGAAAAATTGAGAGAAAAGAAAGTTCTTAAATTCATCTTTAATTTGGAGAAACCTTACTTATTTTTGGATTCATAGAATTATTCGAGAAATTCAAAACTGTAGGATATTCTTTAGAATTATGTATAATAGGTTTCAGAGTCGGATATAATTTACTTATAGTAGGATACTTTTGGAGGAATCACTTATTTGTCCAGCTCAAAAAAGAAACAACGTCTTCATAGGATAACAAATTTTACCTAGTGGGAAGATTTTGCGGATTTTTGTGAGTTCACAGAAAATTTTTATCTCGTATAAATTTAGAAAAAATGAAACAAATTAGCCGACCAGTTAAGGAATATAACAATAACAACAATAAGACAATCATAAAATTAATATTGTTTTCTTTAATATAATTTTTGTAGCATGTCTGACTTATTTTTTTAATTTAATAGTAGACGGTTTTTCAAAGAAACGATTCTGATTTCTAATGATATTTATATTCGCAATTGTAGAATATTTGCACACTTCCTTCACTCGCCCAAAACCCGTCTTGAAAAAAATTCAAACAATTTTTATTAATAAAAGAAAAATCTTCGATAAAATTTTTAATATATTAAATAGGTACAAAATAGTTTCCATGGATAGTAAAATCGTCATCATTGGTCGACAAGACCTCTTCTAGATCGAAAATGTCGCAAGTGGGAATACCACCCAGTTCCATATCGATTGGATCAACACTCACTGAACATGATTTATCGGTTGGGAGATGTCGATTTTTAACTATCTCTGTTTCTTCATCATTCGCTCCGATTATAACAACTTCCCCTACCTCGACATCACAATCATTATTGGAATTTCCCAAATCTGATTGATTATTATTTTCAGCTTCTTTTCTTGATTCAATCGAATTGGAGATAGGAAGAACTGAAGGAATGGGACTAGAGTTGTGACCTTCTCTAGGAAATGGAATGAGGCTCGCATCCAAGACATTGAGATCGGAGTTGTTTGTTACTTTCGATTTGACAGTATCAGCTGTAGCCGGAGAAACTGGACGGTAGTCATAATCGCCATGTGAGTCTCCCTTCGAATATTTAGATAAATTGTAAATAGTGTTTTCGATGGCCGATTGGTTATGATCTACCCATTTATCCTCGACCATTTTATAGATCTTCCAGATCAATCGAACGGTTTCATAGGATTTTGTGAATGGACTTTTTGCTGTGCAAATCTTATTTTCGATCGCTTTCAGAGAGAAGAAATCAGGATTGGTTGTACGTGGAACATTTAAAATTTTAAAAACAATCGCCGCAGATAAATCTCTGATTCCCATCAATTGATATTTCGGTATGTACATATTGTTTAATTGATTTCTTAAGTTGTGTCCGACGATTATTTTATCTTTGACGATTTCATGTATCCGACGCAGACATTCATACTCGTCCATTTTGTCTCTCACCAACATTTCCGTAATGTCGTGAATTTCTTCTCCAAATTGCATGACCCGGTTTCTCGGCGTAACGAGCGTATTAAGAATTGGTAATCCATGGTAATTGATTATCGATACAGACAAAAGTGACGGTCTACTATTGAGGGTTTGGATGGAAAATTTTGCATCAAGAAATATCAATCGAGACTTAATTTTTTGCGGATCTAATTTCTTTCTTAAAAACGATTTTCTATACTGAAAGTCATCGTTTAACGGGTAGTAATCCGAAGATTCCATATCCGCATGAATATTTATAGACTTAGGATCATATCCTTTATCGAATTCTCGAAATTCTATAGCGAAAATTCCACGAGAACTACTGGAACCTATTTTCAAGTTCATTGATTTCTGATTGAGCTTCCAAGTCGTGTTTTCATCAAATTCACGGATGACATCGTTATTTTCATTGAATAGAATCATGGATTTCTTTGTGATATGTAACTCTAATATTCCGTCACTTCTCCATGGGCAAATCTCACTGATTTTCTGACAATCATATTTCTCTAGTATTAAAATCCAAAGTTTCATTTTGGAATCAGTCGTGCGAAACATGTTTGGAACTCTTTCATTTGTCAAAAAACTGAGAATTTTCGGTTCACTGGATTGTTGCGTTATAATATAAATCAGATTAGAATAAAACGATTTGGAATGGGATTTACATTTCTCAAGGAAGCACGAAGAGACTCCTGAAACTGAAATTTTAGTAAAAAAAAGTAAGGTCACACAACTCGATGAGATTCAAAATCTCTTACCTAATACTATTAGGTAAGTTCATTTTCCCGTTCAACAGATTAATGTGAATAATAAATATCTATTTCAATGATTAAAATGTGATTTTAAAAAATTCATACATTTTACATATTTTGCGCTTGGATGAATTACATTAAAGCATAAAAATATTATATTAAACTAGAAATAAATCAATCACTAATCAAGCAGAAAATATATTCAGTTATCTTTCCTACAATATTATTTTCAGTTTACTCGTTATTGTTGAAGAATGGAGTAGAACAGTTTATTTAATGGGTTCCATGCCAATTCGACACAATTTTTTTAATTCGACATATTTTTAATTCATTTCGACACAAATTTTTTAATTCGACACATTTTTTTAATGGGACAAATATTTTATTTCGACATTTTTAAATTTCGATTAGTTTTTTTTTAATTCAACACTTTTTTTTTTAATTCGACCAATAACTAAAATGAAATATTTTCATTATTACTATACATTTTTTGAAACTCGACATTTTCAATAACTACATTTTTGGTTAGACTAATGAGTTTTTCTGTATTTAATATGAAAAAAAATCAATTTTTATTTAAAAATATGTATTTACTATGAAAAATATGTATTTAATATAAAAATATGTATTTAACATGAAAAATATGTATTTAATATAAAAATATCAATTTAATATGAACTAATTTTTATATATTTTATATATAAAAATATCATTTTAATATGAAAAAAATCAATTCTCACATATTTCTTATCAACTTATATTGAGGGTGCTCTTGGTAGAGCTCCTCAGTTTCCAATAAAATGCTGTAACCATTTCGATTCTGCTGGTGAGCAGACACCAAAAACTACAAATTGTTGTGAAGGTTTCCACAATGCTCTTAATGCTATATTTCAATGCAGCCACCCCAGTGTTTTGACCTTGCTTGATGGACTTGGAAGAGATATAGCTTGTCACAGACTGACTTCGGCAAATGCTCTGTCAGGTCACCCTGTGGTTGTAAAGAAAAAATATGTATCATTGAGTGAGGCTATTGCAATGGCTGTGCAAGAATACAATTTCAATGCATCGAATGATGAAAAACTGAAATACTTGCGTTGGCTAGCTAATTTGCAATGAATAAAATGTCAAAAATTAACTTTTACTGTGTTGAATTAATAAATGTGTAGAATTAAAAAATTTGTGTCTTATTGATTTTTTTCATATTAAATTGATTTTGTATATAAAATATATAAAAATTGAAATCTATGTTCAAAATAATATGGCAGGCTGAATTGTAAACGAATGCATTTTTAAAACATTGTTCATATTAAATTGATATTTTTATATTAAATACATATTTTTCATAAAAATTGATTTTTTTTCATAATAAATTGATATTTTTTTCATATTAAATACAGAAAAACTCATTAGTCTAACCAAAAATATAGTTATTGAAAATGTCGAGTTTCAAAAAATGTATACTAATAATGAAAATATTTCATTTTAGTTATTGGTCGAATTAAAAAAGTGTTGAATTAAAAGAAACTAATCGAAATTTAAAAATGTCGAAATAAAATATTTGTCCCATTAAAAAAATGTGTCGAATTAAAAAATTTTTGTCGAATTGTCTGGTTACCATTTAATGCAATGGTAAACTCGTTGGAAATGGTTAAGTATCACCAATATCGGAAAAATTTATGGCAATAAGTAAAGAACCAAGGCAAAATTAAAGAAAGAACTTCGACAATTTCTTGGAATTATTAAATACTACCGTAACCATATACCAAGCTTATAAATAGTATGTAGAAAAAATAAAAAAATATTGGACATTACTAGTATTTAAGACATACTTCAAAAATAAACATTTAAACAATAAGGCATGCTTTGTGAAGAAGAAAAACTATTATGTGCACATGAGATACGCAGATTAAAATATTAACTCAAGGGACAATTAAGTTGAAACAAATTATTACATCACAACCAGTTCTGAAAATGCCGACAACTCCCGAGAGTTCATTATTCAAACCGATGCTTCTGACCAAGCGGTTGGTGCTATCCTAACACCTTTCTATGATAATAGCTAACATCCAATTGCGTTTCGATCAAAAAAACTAACAGAAACCCAAGAAAAGCTATTGAGAAGGAACTATATGCCCTATATAAATACTACATATACGGGAAGCAATTCACTGTGCAAACTGACAAATCAAATAGTTATCAATACTAATGAATTCAAAAAAGTTATACATACCAAACTTCATACAACTGACATGGTTTTACGGCTTGTCATCAATCAATGCCCTTATTTCTTGTTTATATATGAAATGGAAAGGCTCATATATTTCAGCAAGACTCCGTAGCATCATACAATAGTATATTGTCGAAAGAAGAAATGGCTGAAAATTGGCATGATCACCTTTATTATTTGCTCCCTTTAATACTCCAAACCCCAGTTCATTGGACTAATGAATGTGGAAGCTTACACATTAATGAACACCTCCATTAAACCTCATCCACCACAGTTAGATTAATGTGTAATATAAAGAAGGGTTTTTGTCAGGTCTAACAAAGAAGTGATATTGTATAAAATTCAAAAATAATAAAATTCAAATAGAAATGTTCAATAAAAAAGTTATTATCTGTTTTAAGGAACATAAAGATGTCCCCAAATGCATTACATACTTTGTAAAATCATATGCAATAAATGTTAAAAAATAATTTTAAAATAAATAAAATCACGAAGCAGAATATAAAAATAATGAAAATGAGCATTTTAAATTGACATTTATGTAAAACACTGAAATTATTTATAAAAATATTGCTCTTTTTTCGAAAAAAATGAGTCTCATAATGAGACCATATTTTCTATATTGATGTATTTATAAAATAATATTATTTAATAGATTTAGAAAATAGTTTTATGATCACGTAAAGACAATTTCATAGTAAAGGAGTCCCAGTTGAAATAATGGTAAATAAAAGAAGGAAGAGCTTTGTTAAGAAATGGTCCTTTTCTTTAAAAATTCGTGAATTAAGGTGGTCTTACAAATTACCGTAAAACACTCATTGTCATTATTTTTCCATTTTTAATAGATATAATCTATTAAAAATTAACAATCTATTAAAAATAACAATCTATTACATGCAATATCAAAAAATATATAGAAAAAGAGTTAATATTATATATATATCAGTGCATCCCAAACTTTTTGAATCGCGGACCCCTTTCATAATAATTATTCTTTCTGCGAACCCCATACCAATATTTTTATTAAAATGGTTTTATGTTTATTAGATACAATTTCAACATGTAATAAGATGTTTGTTTTAAAATTTCTACATTCTCAAAACAAATCATATTTGAATAATTAATCACTAACGCTACCGATAACAAATAATTTGTTAATGATTTTTTATTAAAAAATAATTTAACGGTAAAAATACAAGATATTTGGTCAGGTTTGAGGCTAATTGTATAAAATCTAATGATAAATATTAAGGCATAAAAATGTTCACAATATATATAATTAAGAAAATAATCTATAATTAATGATGAAAAATACACGAGAAGTTCATTTAATTGATTCAGAACAAATTTACATAATCGAAATGATACAAAATAGTGCGTGACACCGAATAATGTCAGCTTAGAGCGATGAAGTCAGAAGTTGCTTTCCAAGAGCCAGGAATCATTAAACACAACTTTCTTATTCACTGTTTTCTTGGTTGGATCTGGACAAAAAAAACCGAATTTAAAAGATTATAATTACGTCAAAATATTTCTTTAAAACCTACTTATCTGTGCTAATATAGGAGATTTATTTTATTTTTTTACATTTTGAACAAATTTTAACACAACAAATTTTTGAAGAGAAAAATCTAGAAACTTTATTTTTGTTAAATATTTAGTGACATCTGCCATGATTGCAAAATGTAAAGAAATAATCAACACATTGAAATATCGAATATAAGACTTTGATTTATACTATAGAAAGACGAATAATGAAAGAACAAACACTAACAAGAAAATGTTTCGTTCTTCTATTCAGTTCAGAGACGTCTAGAAATATCATCATTCGTGATTACTGCATTGTTAGTGACATTAAAAAATATTTTATCATCTTAACCAATTCATATATTTGACTTTTCCATGAACCTATGCAGCGAAATTACTTATTCAATAAAAAATACAATCTATACTAATTCCTTCATTAACCTTATTACAAGACTGCTCTATACAGCATACCTGATTTATGGACTTTTTATGCTACGTATTATGCTCTAATTTAATTATGCTGACATCTATGGACTAAAACTAAAAAGCTTTGGGTAGCGACTTTCACGTATGCAAAAGGTAGTTATAAACAATTTTTGAGTATTTATAATAGCTGATATTTCTGGCATCATAGAAAAGTATATCGGTGTGTTAGAAGTCGATTGGTCTGAAGGATTCAAATATTTTTTTATTTCAAAAGCAAAGGTAATTTTTAATAAAAATGAAAATAGTTAATATTGTTGGGAATAAAATCTCAAATATAAATAGTTATCATCAATTAACCCATTAACGCCGAACGGGAACATTCGTGCCCAGCTAATAAAAATGTCTGTAGAAGTAAAGACATTGTATTTAGCTATGTTTCGTTGATAAGGTGTGTACTCTGAAGGTTCAGAACACATACGGAACATGTTTTGTTTCTGTGTCCCCAGGTATTATGAAAAATTATGAAAAATTTATATTACATAATTCTCGGCATTAATGGGTTAAAATGTTCAAATTTATTTAAAAATTAGTTTTTAACCTTAATTCTTCGATGAAGTTTTTTACTGATAATGTGCTATCTTAAATGAATTTTGAAGAGCATCACGAATTTGAAATCAAAATTGAATCATACTTAACCATTCATCAATTTTATGGGAATCGCATATGAAGATTATTGCATGAATTTCAATTGATATTCAAAAAGATAAATTCAAAATAAAAAATAAAATTATGATTTGACATCGAAAATTTTACAAGGAAAAAAGGAACGTATAAAAATATATAGAAATAGAATAAATGGAAAAAAAATCCATATTATATATATATATATATATATATATATATAT
>MQRK01247618.1:50845-64218 GCA_001938485.1 Girardia tigrina
ATATATATATATATATATATAATCTGTCAATCTGTCATTCTTAATCAGCATAAAACATCCACAAAATGAGACCAATTTTATTACGAAATTCGAAGTTACATAATTTTACCTTTATTGTGTAATTATTGTCAACATTTTAGACCTCACATGTTATATACCGAAATGTTCGTCATGATGAGTAGAATCTGAATATGTAAAAATTAGCGCATGCGTACCCATTGGGCCACCCTGTATATATATATATATATAGCGAAATTGATCATTAAATTAAATTAAGAAAAATTGGATTATGCCTTGGTTTCAGAATTACGAATATATTCGCTATTCGTGCCGAATCAAAAGAAAAATGTCTTTTAATAATCAAAACAGAGTTCGATTTTACCAAATAATACATTAAGCATAATAATAAATTCATATTACAGTCATTTTTATTATATGAATTTATTTTATTAAATATAATAAAATATTAAGCAATATGAATTTTTAAAAAAAATTTATTAGTTCATTTCGCGGACCCCAGTTTAGGAAACACTGATATATATATATATCAAAATATTAGATTATTGGTTAATTTTATTGCATTTTTGACACATTTTTATTTTTTGACTGGGATATAATCCCGATACAGAAGAGCACATGAGATTTTTTGATGTCAAATTATTGGTTTTATGATTCCTTGTTCAAGTGGATTAGATAATTCTCTAAGAAAAGGTGTTAGAACAAATTTGTCTCATCAGTTTGATTTACAAGTAAACTTTAATACACCATTATATTCCAATGATGCATAAGATTCATCATGTTATTAATTACTTCAATCTGAGGTTTTAAGAAACATAACACGTCACTCTGTAATAGTAATTTGACTTCAGATAAATTGTTACAATTCAATGATAAAAAAATAGATAATTATATATAATTATTAATAATATTTAATTTTTACAACTAAACAATTTTCGTTGATTTGTCTCACTCATTAATTATTATCCAAATTAAAATTTCAAAATATTAAGACTAAAGCGAAACGTATCTGTTAGCTGCGCTTATATCATTTTCAATATTGGAAATTGAAATCATTATTGTCAACATTTTTTAAATTATAATATTAAATTTGAATTTTCTAAACAAATTATTTGGCAAGATGAATTTTTAACTGACTTATTATAAAACCGTTCCGTGTGTGTTCCCTTTCCAAAAATAATTTATGCCGTCCTCTTGCATATTGTCTTCTGAACTGTTGCGTTTAAAGTAAATTGTATGTCAGGTAACAATTCTTCTTAGTCTGTCCTAGATTTTGTATAGATATATGCATTTAAATATTCTCTTTTCGTTCGAAACTATCTTGGTTTATAAATTTGATTGTCCCGGATGTAAAAAAGTTATATTTTTCCGTTCTTCTTTAATTTCAACGCTACAGATATTTTACATAAATAATCCTATTGACTATTATTTTCACAATGTAATTTAAGTCTGCATTTAAATAAAATCTATTGCATTCAATGTTTGGCAGATTTCTTCTTATGTGCCCTATTATCCACACCATAACCTCTTATTTGTTTTCTTTCAGATCGATTTCATGTATCGTTCTTTTCCACACCCAAAGCATCTTTCTCACTTCCTGTATGTTATCCTTCATTCTGTACAATAAAGCATCTGTCGAATAGGATGTCCAACCAAATGCTTTTCGTAATCGACCTATTACCTTATCGACCGCTTGAAACTTATCTTTCAAATCTCTCTCAAACAAACCAAAGACTACGACCACTTGTTTGGATTTCGTGATCGTCGCAAAATTAAAGAATTTATAGCATTCTACAAAAAAGTCTCCACATTGTCATCTCTTCTGAATTTTTCAGGTAACATCTGATTCGTGATGATATCTACTGTGACATGAGTAGCCATGTTGCGTTTATATCGTTTTCAATATTTTAACAGGAAGTCATGATAGTCCAAATATTTTGAAATTATAATATTAATTTTTCTAAATAAATTATTTGGTGAGATGAATTTTCAAACTAACTCCTCATAGTCCGTAAAATACGAAAATAAAGTTTAACAGTATTAATAAAAAATATAATAAATTGAAATGAATGAAAACATAAATCGTAGCAATGAAAGTACTTATTAAGAATTTCTTCGAGAATTTGTTTGGTATAAAAGAAAAACATAATAATAAAAGCTCTTTGTTTGAAATATACAAATGAATAATTAGAAAAATCCTCAATAAAATAAAATAATAATCAAAAAAGCCCTGGAGAATCCAAAAGGATAAATCAATCATGTAACGATATCCATGAAAGGATGTACACTTCGATTGAAAGAAACGGAAATTTATTTAAGAAAAGAAGATATAATTGAAAACACATTAAGCTTGATCTATTTGACAAAAAAAAGATTTTCAAGGCTGCTAAAAATAAAGCATGATTTTTTATTAAAACATTTATACGTGTTTACATAAAATTCTAATTTAAAATGCTCGTAATTACAAAATTTTGTCTACTTGTAAAAACCAAGACAAAATTTTATATCTATGATCACAACGTAAAAAAATATTAATTTAAATATGATATAGAAATTGTTCGACAGTAAATAATGATAACTAGGGCACAGAATTTAATGACCTTAAAAATCAAAAAAATGACTCTATTTTATTTCCTCTCCTTCCGGGTGAGATATTATTTTGTTCTTCCTCTCTGTCAATAGAGTCGCCACCGTCACCAGACCGAGGCAGTTACACCACTGCGCCACCCCCTCTGTTATCAATGATTATTATTATTATTAATAATAATAATAATATCATGAATTATTATATTGACATTTATATTTAGAATATAAAAAATCTTGTTTATGCAAATTGAAAATATTGTTCCGCATAAGTTTGTTTGTAAAATGTAATGTCTGGTAGAAATAAATTTTTAGTATCATGAATCTTGACTTTAATCACGCACCCAATAAGATTAATCAAAGAAAAACAGTAATTCGTGTCTTATTACGACATTATTGGAAAAAAGTCCTACCAGCAGTACAAATTTTCAAAGTGAAAGGGGAGGATGTTCTCAAAGAAAATACAGCTTAGTGGTGTTTGGTCGTTTTAATCATGGAGATACCAGTCTTGAAGACTTTCAGGTTGAGCATCAGTGTTAAAAAAATAAGAGTTTCGTGTCCTGATGGATCAGCAGCCCTGTACTAGCACCCGCAGGCTATCCGAGGAGCTCGGCCTTGCTCAAAGCATCATTGTTCGTCATCTGCATAACTTGGATTTTGTAAATAAAAACCCACGCCGAGTTCCCCACAAATTGACAAATATTCAAGCCCAACGTAGAATTGATCTTTGACGCGAACTACTCAATGACCCTAGAGACGGCCGTTTTGGAATCTAATTATTACTGATGAAAAGTGGATTTTCCTCCGTAATTTTGGTGGAGGCTTCAGCAGAGGTAATGGCTTCAGTATGATCCGCCAACTCAACAAATTTGTCGCAAACATCTAGGTCGCATCGAAAGAAAGTGTTGCTGTTTGTTTGGTGGAATTATGAGGATTATGTGCACTGGTAACTTGTTCCTGAACAATTACAGCGAGTTCATGATGCTCTGAGCACTCGCTACACAGGATTGTTGAATCGCGGTAGAGCAATCCTACAGCATGACAATGCTCGAGCTAATACATCACGAAAAGTGGCGTAGAAAATTCAGGAACCGGAAGGCATCAAAGTCATTCCCCACTCAGTGTATCTGTTTCGGTCTCTCAGACACTTTTTTACAAGGGAGACACTTTGGTTCAAAGGATGAGGTCAAAACTGGAATCGCCGATTTTTTTTGCTTGCAGGATTAATGCATGGTATCACTATGAGATTGTGAAATTGGCAGAAAGATTGTTTCGAGTCATTGAAAATGATGGACTGTATTTCGAGGAATAATATAATTAGTGTCAAAAAATTATGTGAACATAATAGTCGCATAAAAACATTAATAACTTTTTATTCAACCTGGTAAATCACGTCATCTCTTAAAGCGAAACCTACAATCAAACTTATGGTAGTAGTTACATTGTTTTTATTAGAAAGAAATGTAAAAGAAATTTTGATATCAAAATTTATAAGTTGTTTCTTATTTTAAATCATGAGACAACATCGAGCGAAACGTTCTTAATACAGTTACATAATCCTTAACTAATGTTAAAGTGACACTCAACGAATTCATTAAAAAATTTTAATAATAATTTATTTAACAAATTTATTAACAATTTTTGTACAAAATATTATTTTTTGTTTTATATGAAAACCATTTCACTAGTTTTGTTTGAATACATAGGATTTTCTCGATTATTGCATCTTTTTGGCAAATAATTGAGGCTCATCCCGGCATTTAGTGCTTACGTGGATGCTTGTCATTTCTTAATCCCTTCGGTCTTCCTACTTTTCTTGTAAATTTTCAAAGATCAACACAATATCATGATCGGTTGCTTCTGACACCAGCGTACCTATTAACTCGATTCTTTTATGCAAGGAAAAGGTCAAATGGGAATCCGGAAAAAACATTGCAGAAAAACATGGCGAGAAATTGTGAAAATATATAATTATAGTAATTTTGCTGAAAATGTGATGAAATTTAATTATAGTAATTTTTGCTGAAATTGTGATGAAAAAATATCACGGGAAAAACATTGTACATTTTGTCGCGAAAATTGTAAAAATATTTTAAAATTTTTGTAAATTGCTTAAAAACATAACCCTATCCTAAAATATTAGTAATTTATTAATCCAAATTTATTATTTTTCAGCATTCAAAAATTCGTTTTCATTAATTTAATTATGATAAATAATATTTTAATTTTAATTATTAATTTAAAAAATAAAATATTTAAATAAAAGATTGATAAATAATGCCAAAACAATTTTAATAATATCATATTATACTATAAAGACAAATAATTCAATAAAATAAATAATTACAATAAAATTTTAGTAATTTTAATTATTTAATACTGATTAATATTATCATTTTTATTTTTTTGTAATTTTGAATTTTAGTTTTTTTTTAAATTTTTATATTTTTTCGAGATTTTTTTAGTAAATTTTATCACAATTACAGCAAAAATTACGATAATTAAATATTACCACAATTGTTTTTTCCCGCAATATTTTTTCCTGTAATGTTTTTTCCCTAAACCGGTCAAATGAGCTTCTTTTTAATGTGGACGGGTATATCTAACTGATCCTCTCACTAAACTATGTTTTGTAGAACAGTATCTATCCTTCATTGACAAAACACTGTTAAATCAAGCATCAATGCTCCGTTCTCCGAAGTTTTGTAGCCACTGATATAAATACCAACTGTTGTGAGTCATCATTTCTTTGAAATGAAAGTCAACCCAAAATAGCAGCTCCGTTTTGTTCTTAAATATTCTTAACAAATGCACTATTAATGTTTTGGTATGGTTTCAGATGCTGAGGTTCCCCATAGGAACTTTTACTTTATAATAATTCGAATTTCTCCATTTTCCACTTTTTATAATAATGATTATTAAAATATTTTAATACATTTTTATTGATGTGTTCAACAAGATAGGTATCAATCAAACAAAAAACTGAATAATAAAACGTCATTGTCAAATTATAACTATTTGAATTTATTGTAATCATGCTTACAAATTTCATACTTGACAAGATAATAGGAATGGCAAGTTTATTGCATGCACTGTTATAACTAGAGGAAAATTTCAGGCTCATCGAATAATAATTTGATCAAATTATCTTTGTATTTGTATCAAATTATCATTGTAATATTATATAACGTCATGTATGTTACATCATGTAACGCTCTTCAGGCTTTAGGATTAGTTTTATCATCTACCAAATTAACCAATATTTAAATAAAAATCAATAGCTTCATTATTTAAACATTAATTGTAGATTGAGATAATTGTGTGTTGGGAGTTTTTTGTGAACTTAAAATTTTTAAAATTGAAAATCATATTTAAAGTTAAGTTAAAATAATGATTTATTAATTAAAATGAATTAACTTTTTTAAGTTAATAAGTTTTTAATTTTTTTTTAAAGTTTTTAAAAAATCAAAATTAAAATGAATGTCGGAGTACAAAAATTGTAAATTAAATTTTAATTTATAACTCTTTTTAAAATAAAATCAATTTTATATAGGCTTGTATTTTTTTGCTAAGTATTTTAATCAAATGCTAAGTTTTTATTTTAAAAATGCTAAGTTTTTGAATAATGCTGTTGAGGTTCCAAAATTCATCTTTTAAAAGAAAATTTCTTTTTAGTGTTTTGAAAGTCAGATAAAAAAGAATTGAATAAACAAATAATTTGAATTCCCAAAACCGAAATGATAAAAGCTCAGGTTCTATTCATAAAGTCACAAAAATTCAAAACACAATGAAAATATAATTCTTTATTAAAACCGATTTATTTCAATAAATGAGCAGAGCTCTGGAAGTTTTCTTTGGCTTTCCACGCCTTTTTTCCCCGATGGGCACGTTTTTGTTGCTGCAGGAGGCGCAGATGTGAGCTTCAAGCGTATAGCAAGTCCTAAAAGATGCTTACAGACAAAACGTTTCAGAAAGTATGGACAAGTCCATGAACCAGCATGCCAATTTTCATTGTTTCGTATAATAATTACAAACCAAACAGTAAAAGCCTTTACTTTAAAGTCATCAAAAGTTGACCATCTCATCTCCTCGATAATTTTAATTTCATCATCATTAACACTTTGCTTATGAGCTGCAGGAACAGAATATATAAAATCGATTTCTCTTTCTCTAATGCTAATATCTTTGTTCATTCTGGCCCTCTGATAAGCTTTAGGGTCCATTGTTCTAAAGATGGTTCTGTTTTTTCAAAAAAGATTTTAACTTTATTCTTATACAGATTAGACCATCTTTTGATTGAAGCTAATGAAAGTTCCATAGATCTTCCTAGTGGATAAATTACTCTGAACGTATCTTCGTTTTAAATGACATTATTAAATGATTCTTGTACATTATTTGTAGGTGTTCTTTTCTTTACACCTTCATACCAATTTGAATGACTAGAGAACCATCCAGAAGTAAACATATAATCGATGAAACCTTGCTCATTTCTCCATTTTATGATAAAGCATTCCATTGCTTTATAAAAAATTTCTGAATTTGAAGAAAGCTGAAGCATGTCAATATCTTCCATTACGACTGTCTGAAGTCTCTTATTTGTCAAAAGATGCACATGCTTCACTGTATTTCTTCGCATGTGAGCCTAACACATCACCAGTAGCTTATCCACTCCAAATACATCCAAGAATGCATTTCGAATGGTATTCGATGCATCTGAAATTAAACAATTTATTATAAGACTGCAGTTTAACAATTCTGCCTCTCGGCGTATAGTTATAAAAACAAAGTCAAAACATCTTTGTTTTTCATTTGAACATAAAGCAATACAGTAAGGATGAAATTGTAAATTCATGTCAGTTACTCATATAACAAGCAAGGGCATACCCTCATAAACAAGCTTACAAGTTGCATCGGCATGTAACTTATCTGACAAAGACATACTTCGAATGAGACGCGAAGTAGAAATCACAATCTGAAAACAATTCTCATTAAGATCGCAATTCAATTCATGAAAATCGTCATGAACAACAACTTGATAGCCGATAAAAACTGCAGAATCTTTATCATCACCTTCTTTACGAAAATTGTTCAGATGCCATTCTTAAAGCTTTCCAAAGCTAAAGGTTGATTGCCAATACTTTTCTGATTTAAATGCATTCAAGTATGTCTGAATTTGAGATTTGCATCTGACAGGAATGTTTTTTTCTCGTAACTTTTCAAGAATTCTTTTTGCCTTTATATTGAGGTCAAAAAGCTCTCTAACAACAATGTTGGCTTCCTTTGTAAGCCCTCTATCAATTCCTGTGCAGGAATGCGGATTTTCGGAGTGGAATAAAACAACTTCTTCTGAGGTATTTTAGTACCAGAGATAGGCACCAGCATCGCACTGAGGCCTTCTAAATTGCGCGTTTTTACACCTATAATAAACTTTCTTCCCATCTGCAGTCTGGTTTTTATAGTGATAGGCTAGCCACTGTTCTAAATTTATAGCAGCACCAGCTTCCGTCTTATTTGCGAAATTCGCTACCCAGTTCCAATTACGGTTTCTTGTTGCCCGTCTTGAATATCGGATTCTCATATCAATCTAAGAGCTTTCTTCGCTTGAGTGAAGTACTCAAGCAAAGAAAGCTCTTAGATTGATATGAGAATCCGATATTCAAGACGGGCAACAAGAAACCGTAATTGGAACTGGGTAGCGAATTTCGCAAATAAGACGGAAGCTGGTGCTGCTATCCACGTAATTCATTTTGAATTCAGTTTATTGAAAATATTTAAATATCAAATGGCAATTAAATATCAATTATACGAATATTTTTTTTAAAAGTTTTTTTTAATTTTATTTTCTTTTTGCTTTATATGCTAAAAAATAATTTTAAAAAATTAATTACTTAGCATTTTATTAAATAACTTAGCATTGTTATTAAAAACTTAGCCTTTTTAAAATAAAAACTAAGCATTTTATTAAATAACTTAACAAATATATATATATCTGTAATTTATATATTCATATTTATATTTAGAATTTTAAAAATATGGTTTATGAAAATTGGTAAAAGTGTTCCTCATAAATTTTTTTTGTAAAATGTAATATGTGATAGAAATAAAGTTTTGCAAATTAATGAATCCTGATTTTAATCAATAACCCAACAATGTACATTACTTATGTTACATTGCATAAAGTCTAAATTCTACATTCTCTGATTTACTTTATACTTTGGTCTTTTCTACTATTTGTATCAATTCATTTTATTGATTTGGTACCTACATTGCCCATCGAAGAAATATCTCAAATGAGCGTAGTTATGCAGAATGCAGCCAGTCCACTAATATGTATTTTTAAAGTTTTTATGTGCAATGAATTGAGAATTTATTTATTTTTAAAATCTTTGTTTTCATTTTCCTTGAATTAGAAACAAAAATCGGACTTCGAACTGATTTAACACATTTAAATAATTAGGTAAGAGATAAAGTAACTCTATCTCATTTTGTATATTTTGTGGACTGGCTATTTTCTGCATAACTACACTTAAATATCTAAGATAAATACCACATATTAGAAAGCTTAAATGCAAGAACACTAAAGGATAAGAGTATGGGGAATAAAATGGAAAGAAAAAACAAGTGTTTTTGAAAGTCTTACTTGCCTAATTTGTTTTTTATAATATAGCAAACCGATATGACAGTTTAAACATTGTCTTGAGTTAAGGGGTAGCTCAGGTGCTTCAAATTTACGAAAATTACCTAAATTCTCAATTTTAGTTAAATAATTCAGAATGTTTTTTCTAACACATTAACATTACAATATGAGTTCAGTAGTGGACAGTGGTTGTTAGTTTAAAAATTTCCAGACAAAGTTTGTTTGCTGCTGTCAGAGTACATTCAACGATGATACTTGATAACTTGCAATGAATTGTAATTGTGATACATCGCGAGTTAACAAACTGAATTTACGCAACTCCACATTCAACGTTATCATTTACTACTTTCAGTAACTTGATTGTTTCTTTAGCTTACCATAAATATTCTATGTCGTCTCAAAAAACCGTATCAACCGCGATGAATCCATGTGGAAGTTCCATCATTTGAAGAAGGGTCATCGACTTAGCTGTGACAAAATCTTCCAAATTCTTGTCATTGAAGGAATCGAGAGCAACTGTAAGTGCAATTCTTTTGGAATGATCTTTATCTTGAGTTTCTTCATTCTGTATTGCACTCACCATCAGTCTCTTGGTTGACGAACTAAGCCAATCGTCGAAGAAAGCCAACTATCAAGTTCATCTGATAGACAGGTCAAATGGTTGGAAAATGTCCGTGATGTTTGCTTTGAGATTGCAGAATGGATAGAGGAGTATTCAAGCAAAAAAAATAAGCAGCAGCAAGTCGCTTTAAGGAGCACTGGATGATTGAGGTGCAGAGATCCTGGCTTTCAGATAGATGTGTACTGCATACACACATTGCATAATCCTCTTTTTCTACAGGAGTCACAATATATTACTTAACTCATCCAGCGAGCATGAGGCATTGCTCCGGTCAATATGAATCACCCTCCTCTGACAGGAGCAGCACAGAGATAGACAATCACGACTTCTAAGAATTCTTTATAATCTTTTCTCGGTTGGCCCTGTTCAAGATGCTTGATGGTAAATTCGATGGTACTTTGCGTTGTCTTCCACTCGATTTGCCACTAGAGTATTCAATCCCGATTTCGGGATCTCTGGATCCCAGGTATATATTGGGGATTTTAATCTAGGGATTGGACTATCGGGATCCCGGGATTCAGTGAAGAATTTCTTTAAATAATTGTAATCACTTTATTACTTGTGTACGCATTTTCGTGGAACTCACTATACTATTAGTCAATTTTATCATAGTTATTACATCTTTGTATCTAGCAGTAGAAGCTTGTGGGACTAAATATTATTAATAGCTAAATAAATAGCTATCCGTTTATAAATAGCTATTCGTTAAATATATAAATAGCTACCAAGTTATGGGGAATTCACATGTCTGAAAATTCTTTCAATGGAATACACAATATTACATAAATTATAATTGAATTGAAATATAATTCATCTCGATAAACGAAGTATTTATTATTCGCCATTTACACATACGAATTCTTTTCGCTATATTTTGACTATGTGTGGAATCTGAGGACATTTCAGAGTACAAAATATTAGACTGTTTTTCTATTAATCTGAAACTTTTATTTTGTCTCTTTGATAATGTAGTCAAAACTTCATTGGAGGATATAAACCCGAGATCAGAGTTCACATACGAGCTCATCTAACGTTAATTGTACCCACCCAGAAAAAATTATAATACTTTGCAGTTAGGTTTTTGGTGATTTACTAAAGGGGAAAGTAGAGCACACCGGAATGAACAGATAACCTCACATGAACAGACCACAAATAGTAACTATTAAAGTTCACAGTTTCATTTTTCTGTTCAAAATTTGGAAGTCTGATGGAATGTGAACATCAGCTTTGTTATGCCCATGGTGTTCATTTAGCTATTACTGACATCCTTTACAAGAAAAAAATGGAAGGTTGATGACTCTTGAAGAAATTCTAAGTGACTCCGAAGATAATAGTGGCATCAAGTACGAGAATGAATTACAAGTTGTAATCATTGTGAAAATGCTATGCATCAATAAATGCAATTTTGCTATGGCGATTGCTTGTGGGAACTTTTCAATTGAGAAGCTACAAAAGCAGAAGAATAAAATGGCGATTGTCCTAGTTAATGCATTGAAAAAAAGAATCTCAGAGCGAGTAAGCGTTCTAACGTCAACGATTAATGTCTTACCATGAATTACAAAATTCAAACAATGCTGATCTCACATTCATCATAAACAATCTGACCACATTGGCCGAGAAACTTCACATGGTACCTGGGACGGATGAAATTAGCATTGGGGATACAGCACCTCTGAAGGAACTCACTATGGTTGAAAGGTTGATGTTTGTGCTGAAAAACTGTGTATTTAAAGAGCAGATCAGGCGTGCAGTGGAAAATTACGGGGGATTAAGTCGTTTGACGTTTTTAAATGCAATCGCTTATTTGTCATACTATTAATAAATATTGTAATTTTTATATTATTGTAATATAAGCATGTTATTTTAATTCATTAGCCATAATTTTAATTCAATCTTGGTAAATCATATGACTTTCAAGACAAAGGATGGTCGGCTATCTTGATCGAAATCTAGGCATTATATTAAAAATTATTCAAAAAGCGACCGGCGAAAAGGGCAATACTGATATTACAATCGTTGAGCAATGGGTATCCACGAAAAAGTCTGATTTACTCTAGAATTTTTTACAGGTTGATTATTAAGAACACCAACATGGGTTTTCAAACTTTTATTTTCAATACAATCAGAATTGTCTTTTGGACAACTCTCAGCAAAACTCTCGTCATTCGACATCGTTCCAAATTGATATTTTTTTGTTAATGTTTGTTAATATACAATTATTCGAACAAATTTTTCATTATTTTCAGATTTCATTTTTACAGTTCAAATTTGGTAATTTTAGTATTAATTTTATTTACATATTAATTTTATTTAAAAATATTTTATTGAAAGAAAGAACATTTATTTAATTCAAAACTTAGTTAAAACTATTTATTTTATTTAAATTTTAATATGAAAATTGGAAACGATTTAATATTTTTAATGTTTTTAAATATCTTATGCAGTACTTTAAAATGTAAATTATATTCGAATAATTATCTATCGTGAACATCCAAAATATCAATTTCCATCTGGGTGGGAGAAACACATTTCCAAATACTAAACTCAACATACAACATTCAACAAACTAATTTCAACATACCAAATTTAAAATATTCCTCACACTGATGAAACTAGGAAGTATTATCGTGCTGTACCTGATGGTTCATTGACTTATAAATATGAAATATTATATGGTTCAAAGAAAACACTTGATCGAATAACATTGTGCTGTACCAATATGTCAGGAAATGATAAACGATAACTTTTGTAATCGGTAAAAATATTAAGCCTCAAATGAAGTTTACCAGTCGATATTATACTGATAGAAATGGTTGGATTACTTTTGATATTTTTCAAAGGCGGCTTAAGAAATGAGATGCCGAATTACAACGGTCATCTAGAAAAATTAATGTTACTTCTAGATATTTCTGCATTACATCCCCATTTAGATTGTTTGAAAAACATTCGATTAGGATTTCTATCTGTTAATACTAAATCTTTGAAACAGCATATTGGTGTGAGAGTTATAAAGAATTTAAAATCCTCCTTACCGTAAAAGGTTATTTTATTCGAATTTGAGGTACGATGCAACGCCGTCAAGGTACGCTAGATGGACTTTTTTAGAATGAAATATGGTTCTTATATAAAATACAAACACAATGTTTTAATAAATATGTCGTTTGGAAAAAATCTAACTTAATCTAAATTAATTTTTCTATTTTTAACCAATTTTCTTCTGTGTATAAAATATTGGTTTATACGTACAATGTATTTTTTGTTTTTTTGCTTTATGTCACTACCAACTTTATGCAACAATATTATATTTTTGTTATTTCGCTTATTTGGGGTAGCCGGCTAATCATGCCAAAATTATCCTGTCTCGATGTGTCCCAATTAACTGGAATATACTGTATCTAAGAAATTATAATTGCTGATGATGTAGCATGAAATTTCGAAGCAAAATCTATAATCAATTTCTTAAAAAAGCTTTAACTAAATTATTTTTGTGTATATATATATATATATATATAT
>MQRK01247618.1:70438-82898 GCA_001938485.1 Girardia tigrina
TATTAATTTAGCACCGTAAATATTCTAAAAAATAACAGCAATATGTTAATAATGGCTATAGGAATATACAGCTAGGCATAAAATTTCAAATAATATCTAACACTAATGCATTTAAACTTGTATACATATCAAAGTAGATAAACAAAGTATAAAGCTCAAAAACCGCCATTATTTTTCGACCAACCTAATAAATAACAATAAATCTTCAAAGTACAATCCATCGTTTTCGATTACTTTCTGCCAACGGTCTGCAAGCTTTCGGATCTGGTCAAAGTACCATTCCGGCTGCTTCGAATTGAAGAACTATTGACATGGTTGTTCAACTTCATCGAATGCTTCCAATCGGCGGCCTTTCAAGAAGTGTTGCATGGATCGGAAGAGGCCATAGTCGGATGGAGCGCAATCAGGGCTGTAAGCAGGATACGGCTTGGTATTGTCTTTCTGAAGCAGTGCACGTTTTCGGTTGATTAAGTTAGGGTACTTCTCCTTGAGCTTCTCATAGACACGGTCCAGTTGTTGACAATAGAGCTCTGCATTGATAGCCTGGCCGTTCTGAACCAACTCAAGGTGCACGACTCCCTCAAACTTCCATCAGACGCACAACATAATTTTCAAGCTAAATCGATCTTATTTTGGAACTGACGGTGTTGCTTGACCCGGTGGAATCCATCGCTTGTCTCGGTTGTGGTTGACCAAGTAGACCTACTTCTCGTCCGACGTCATAATTCGTTTCCAAAAGCGGTCATCTCGTTAATTCTGTAGCAGTTTTCGGAAAATTTGGACTCGTTATCCAATTGTGTTGGTCGTCCAGAACGAGGACCGTCATTCAAGTCAAAGTTGCCTTTATTGAAACGCTTGAACCAATCAATCGCCGTACTTTTTCCGACCGTTTGTGTACCTTCAACTTTGCAAATTGCCTTGGCATCATCTCGTGTTTGTCAAACCTTTCTTCCAATAGTGACGCAGCAACACACGGATTTTAAGCTTTGTAATTTTATAGTCCATATAATGCTATAAATAAATCGATATATACAAATATCAAATAAATAATGCCAAAAGAATTTTGAAAAAAAATTGTTAATCTTTTAGGATAACCTAATAATATATTTTGTCTTTTCAAAGGATGATACCCCCCCAGAAGATGTTTTATTATTCTAAACAATTATTTTTTTATGCTCAATAATAATATCAAATTGTATTTGATTGTTTTAATATACATTGACAAAACAATTATTAATCCATAAAAGCGTACCATGTCTATGAAAAAATCTTTTTCAATTTTTTTCAAATCATTACAATCCGGGGGAACCTCGAAGTATATTAACTCTTCACAATCGGTATTGCACATTATATCTTTTGACTGCCATTGACCGGAATCGTTAAATCTTATCTCAGTCATTAAACTTGATCGTTGATCATTGATAATACTTAAAATCAAACTGAAAATTGAGAGAAAATGAACAAATCGAAGATTGGAAAGAAAGTTTCCCTTACCTATCGATTTCCAGTTGAAAGAAAAACGTCTTTTTATCACAAATCGGACACTGCCATGTGGGCTTGGAGAAATTTATAACGAGGTATGTGACAAAGTCAAAGCATTGGAGATGTTGGCAGTGTTGACCCCTAACTGGGATATTGATCCGTGACAAAGATAAAGGACAAATTAGAGATGTGGTGAAATTTTTCCGAACGATTATGAACTCACAATCCGAATAATATTTGTGACTAGTTTCGGTTTGTGTAAATAAATTCTGAAAAAAATCGATAATGATAAAATTTTGATTTTCACATTATTAAGATGAAATTTCGTATCATAAAAGAAAATAATCTCATAAATACACGCAAGTCCCTAAAACCATAAGATGAAGTAATATTGGTTATATTGCATAACAGGGACAAATTAAAAAAATGAAATTAATTAATGAAATGAAAATAAAAAAAGTTAATAATTAAAATTTTTGCTTTAAAAAAATAATGGGTTGTTGCCGTTAAGTTCCCGCCGTTACATGAAACTATTTGTTCTACAAAGACTTTTTGATGTTTGGCGAAGTGTTATATACCATTAGAAAGCCCGTGCTATGCTCTACAAGATTAAAGTAATCGCTTTCACCTATATTATTTTTTGTCATTTTTAGAACCGTCAAATGGATTGTCAAGTCGACAAAAAATCACATTTTCGACACCTCCTTCTTTTCGCCATAAATCAAGGTCAAAAAGCGAGTGAAGCTACCAGAGATATTTGTGCCGTGTATGGAGAGGACGCTATAGCTGAGAGAACTGCTCGGGATTGGTTTGCCAGGTTCAAACATGATAATTTCGACCTCAACGACGCTTCTCGTTCTGGAAGACCAGTCGAGATGGACGAGGACCAACTCGGGGATCTTTTGAAGGAAGATGGCCGCCAGATATGCAGAATATTGGCCGAAAAGATGAATTGTGATTTTGCGACAATTTCACGCCACCTTCAGTCGATGGGTTTCACTCAAAAGCACTCATAAATGGAGCTTAGGTCCCGCACGAACTCAGCCAAAAACAGAAGGATAAGCGGCTTTCCATTGCTGCTCAAAATCTCGCTCGACACCAAGGAACCCATGGCCACAGGCAACGTTTCTTATACAGAATCGTCACTGGATACGAGAAATGTTGTCTCTATGTGAATATGAAGCAACGGAGAGAGTGGGTGAGTCCTGGAGAGAAGCCTAAGCAGTAGAAAAGAATCTCTATAAAGCCCAATTGCATCGAGTCAAAGAAGCAATTCAACAAAAAAGACCGGATCGACAAGGCCCGGTGGTCCTCCTCCATGACAATGTTCGACCACACACCGCAAAAACTGTCAACATGGCACTCCAAGAGCTCGGTCGGGAGGTCCTTCAACGTCTTCCCTATTCCCCAGACCTCGCCCCGACGGATTACCATCTCTTCCGCTGCCTTTCAAATGAAATGAGTGGTCTTAGCTTCGACCTAAGGATTTCTGACGAAATGGAATCAACAAACTGGTGGAAAGATGGGAAGAAGTAGTGAACAATGAAGGAGAGTACATAATTGATTGATGTGTTATTATTTTTGCTGTTAAAATTTTAGGATTTCATTAAATATATAATTAACTGAGTCATTATTTTGGTTGTTAAAATTCTTTGAAAATAAATGTTTAAAAAACGGCGGGAACTTATGCAACAACCCAATAGTTTTTTACTTATTAAAAATTTAAACTTCTGCGAATGTTAAAATTTTAACCCAATGTTTTTAATTTTTGATGAAGAAGTGTTTCAAGCATGTCAGACAAATAATTTTGGATGTCTGGATCTAATAAGAGATACTATGTTGGAGTTACACGTGAAATCCATTCTGTCCTGATTGCACCTTACCACTGTCACTTAATAAAGGTAATTCAAGACCGCTTTTAGTAAGATATTGGTGTGGAAGGTACGTAAAAAGTTATTGTGCTAGAAATTTTAACGCTTTTGCATTTTCGAGATTAATTTTGCAAATCTTGGCACTATTTCTTTCAGAATAGTTTTACAGAGATAATTACCAAAACAGAGTTATATTCACACGCTGTACAGTCAGTGATACGTTTTATCCGAAAATGTATTTTCTGTTATATTGAGCGTACTAGGCGACCTATTGGCAACAATATCATAGTTGAAATTGATGATACTTTGATTGCTAAAAAACGTAAATATAACAGGGAAGAATAGTAGGTCAACAATGGCTATTTGGAGTTATTGAACGTGATGGAGGACGTTCATTTTTGAAAACTGTTGAATCTCGTGAGAAAAGAACATAAGGTCAACTAATTAAAAATTTTATTATAGAAAACTCAAAAGTTTATTCAAATAAATGAGCTTCTTACATTTCATTTTTTACTGACGAAGATGGATACAACATTTAGTCAGTTAATCATTCAGAGAATTTTGTCAAGTCTGAGAATTGTTCAATAGACACTCAGACAATTGAATGTCTGTGGGGAACGTTAAAAGAATGATTAAGTAGGAAGCATTAAAATAACAGAGGATATTTAGAAGAAAACCTTGCTGAATTTATTTGGAGAAGAGAAAATAAAATCCTATGTAATTTGGCATTAATGAAGGAATTAGTTTTTATTCTGAATAGTAATGAATAAATTTTTATGATACTTAATTTTTTTAATTTGTTTCCGTTATTTTAATTTATCTCTGTTAATGCAATATAGCAGTAAAATTAAACTGTTCAAATAGCTAAGAATTTATTCAGTTTTTTACGTGATTCGGATTACACAATCCAGTGCTGTAATCCTCGTATGAGAAAGGCCACCTATAATCCTAAGTTTGGAACTTTCTTTGTTGTTCACACGGTTTATTTTTCAAATTGGAAAAGCTTGTTAAAGTATTCGTTTCTCTAAGAGGTTTACTAATCGAAATTCCACTTAAATATCATATTTGTATTATAAATCCAAAAGAAATAATAACACACTAAAATCTTTTCTTAATATTGCTAGAAAATAATGTTTCATGATTCTGAAATGGGATCTGGCTTTTTTTCATCCAAAAAAATTGAATCCGTCAATAAATCTAATAATATTGGCATGATAATTGTACAAATCGATGTTCGATTTCATAACCAGATGAAATTTTTTGCTGATAAAATTTAAAGAAAATCATTAAATTAAAAAAAATTAAATTAAAATCATTTAAAGAAAATCATTAAATGGTAGGACGTTTCAACCCATGTACATTTTCAACATCGGCCCTTTAAACCCATTTACATTTTCAACCCCGGTCGTTTCAACCAATATTTCAGTATAATTCAAAAAAATAAAAGGATTAAATGTGATTAGTTCAAGTTTATTTTATTTTCATTTAATTTATGATTAATTTCTTAATTGAATAAGAACATTAAATTATTATTATGTTAACTTGTCATAGGACTTAAACTTATCTCGTCATTTTACAACTTGCTGGCTTACTGTAGATGTGATGTGTATTGTATTTCATTTTTGAGAAATAAATGATTTTTTTATCATGGTAAATTAATGTATTTTAAATTAATAACACATATTTCCTCAATTAATATTTAATTATAATTAAATTTTTTTGTGAGGGAGTTGAAAATATACAGTATTGAAATGGTCGCGGGTAGAAAAAGGTCATGGGTTGAAGTGCATACAACCAACAAAAAATTGTGAAGGAAATCGCCAATTATTTAAATTGAAATTATAAATGTTTTAATTTTATGCCAACTGTAATTTGACACTTTTGGCTCTGTTGAACGGGAAAAGATGTCATGGTTTACCATAGTGTTCTATGGTGGTTGTAGAAAGACGTGTTTTTGAGATTTATTTGAAATTTACTTGAATTTAATTTTTCTTTAAAATTGACAAGAAATTTTTGATTTTTGAAATGTACACATATCCCCCGATTTACACGGTACTTGTTTTACACGTTTTCGCTTTTACACGGTTTACTCGAATCTATCGAAGTATTTCAAGGCACAAATAACTTCGAGTGATGAAAGTGATTTCAAATCTTCGATTCCGAAAAAAAGAATTAGAGTAATTTCTGACAGTGATGACGGATAATAAAACACCTTTGGTTTTATTTTTTGTTCTTCTGTTTAATGTATTGTAATTAAAAAAAACAGTGTTTCCGTAACATATTACATATATTAACCAGTCAATGTATTTTATTTTCATTTCTGTGTACACCTAAAAATATTGGAAAAAATCACAACTGTTAAATAGCAAAATTATGCATTTTCTGCAAGCTTTTCGATTTACACGGTTTTGACTTGAAAATTTTTAATTTTCGATTTAAACGTTTTTCTCAGGAACGTATCTACCGTGTAAATCGGGGGATCGGTGTACTTGAAATAACTGTAAACTAATGTTAACGATATTTAAATTAATATATTTAAAATTAAATTATTATTAATTTAAATTTAAAATTAGAAAATAAAAAAATATTGGCTTCCAAGAATAATAAAAAAGATAAATAATAATAAAAAAATAACATCAGTGTCCAAACGTCGCGCGTACAAATGTCGCGAACCGGTAGAAAGGTTTTATATGATAAACTTGTATTTGAAAATATTATTTTTGATGGCTGTGATAAAATCATTAAACTTAGGTTGACATGATAAAATAGAAATCAATAGAATTTAAATCGATTAATATTAACAAATCCGAGTTCATTAACTCTACGGAGGTTAATCAAAATTCTTAATTTTCCCTCCAACCAACACAATGTCGCAACTGTGCGCACTCTGCTAACACCAACAAGTCTAATCCAAACAACAGTAACGATTGAAGACCTGAACATAGTGACGCTGACGAGATTATCAAAAAGACGCATATCTTGTGACAGGAGACGAAAAAGAGCGATAGACATAGACAAGATCGAGAAAACGGTGGCACGACATTACTTGATTTTAACCCCCCAGTGCTAACATTCCGACTCTCAGACCGACTCCCCACTTTTCTCATCAAATCATCGCAATGGCGACTCTGAAAATGACTAATTATTTTTATATTAATCACTGTTATTTTAATGTTATCGATTATTAATAAATAGTTTAAGTACTGCTATGTTCTTTTTTACCGAAAAAAGTACAATATGAATACAAAGTGTATGAATAAAATAGCATTCTCTGAATTCGGTCTTACAGACGGATGTCAGTTCTAATGTTACCAAAATCGTGTTAGTACTGCAGAGTTAATGTGGCATATGTTAATAAAATAATTAAATAGATAATAATTAATGAAAGGATAATAAATACTAATGGTTAATAAAAAATAATTGATAATTATCTAATAACCAGACTCACCAAAGTGGAGTACAGTCTTGTCAATCGACAGTTCAATAGCGCCCCTGTTAATTCTTGGCAGTTTCTACGTCGAGCTAAATAAATCGCAAAATGGTGAGTCTTCTCGTGACTATCTTGGATCCATGATATGAGGTATTTATGAGTATTATTATCATGACTATTATTATCCATGATCTGTTGATCAAAAAATCATTCAATAATCTTTCGTATCACCCGCAATACACCAAGAAAAATACTTTAAAATTCTTTTTATCAATCATACATTATATGATTTTTTATTGTAAAGAAATGTGAAAGATTGTATATGAAGGTTTTTGATTATATTTCTTTGTCTAATATTTCATTTAAAATAAATTGAAAAATTAAAAATTTAACCATTAAAAAAAATATTATTTAATAATAAATGAATGCGATGTTAATAATATTTCAAGACAAAGTAAGTGATGAAAGACGCACACTTCCTCCGATGGATGAGTCGTGAATGTGTCATTCTGAAAGTACGCTATTTTATCGCTACATTTGATAAATAAAGTATCAAGAATATTTTTATCATCGCAAGTTCCCTCAAACATAAACATGTTATGACAAGAATTTCGATGAATGATGCATATAATACGATTTTGTTCATTATGGCCTTTAGAATTGCTACAACTTGCATGTCGCAAATGCATGGTGCTCCGCTTCTATGTAAAGGTTGAGATATCAATTTATTAAAATAATTTATTGATGCGCTTTCAGCGTATGTATTTTAACAAAAAAAAATCATAAAATCAACTTTAAATTTATCTCTAAAGAGGACTATTAAAATGATTCTGAGGCATATATGACATCTAAATAGATCTTGTTATCGTGGTGATACTTAGAAACGTAGATGTACACAAAAATATTTTCTGATAATTTCACGAAATGTCATTGGAAATTAATATAAGTATGATTCTTTTATTATTATTTGATCGATTAAAGCACATAAAGTTTGAGAACATTTGAGATAGAAAATAATCGTCATCTATAGGAAAATGAGCTTATATATTTTTTTTAAGATTTCATGAGTATGTATGAGGTTCTAATAAACTTTATGGAAAATACTTAAGTCTAGAATTCTGATTACTTATGCGCCAATTTTTCAGTTGAAAAATTCAAATTGACTTCAAATTTTTATTTAATCGAAATCAACAAAGAATCCAAGATTCTACAAATTTGTCATTACTTTACTATTCCTTAATATAAATTTGACAAAATTTGCTAGCTCATATAAATGAATTTCTGTGGTCAGATATTATTTGATTGTGATTCTTAACCCTGTTGTATTGGCGTACCTCTGTAGTCTTCAGCAAACGTAGAAGTATCTACTGCACTCAAACCTGTTTTTATGCGATTTTTTATTTCTGCGAATTTATAGCACAAATAAAAAATCGAATAAAACAGATTTGAGGGTAATACTATTGACAAACTTTTTTTTATGATTATAGCTAGAGTTACAACCCACTTTTGTCATGTGTTTACTATATATGGCATTGTTATCAAACGATCCATTAAATATTATAGTGAGCACAACTTTCTCATTAACTGTAAATCATCTCAAAGTAAATAAACATTCTGAATGCAACTATTTTAGAAATAGAGATTTTGTTAAAGAATTCAAATAATTAATATTTTGAAAAGCTGGTTGTGGTATCAGGAATAATAAGAAATTATAACTTTAAATATTGGAGATAAAAGACTCTTCGAAGTTTTTAGATCAATGGTTATTACTACGTTTTTTTAGAAATCGATCATTTTTTAGCTTAAGCAGTAAATGTTAAATAAGTTGTAAAAAATTTTCATTTTAAAAAAGCAACAAGTAAAGTTATCTTTTAGATTAACAAATCGCAAAACGAGGTACAGTAAAGTTCCTCTTAAACCCCCAAAAAAATCTGATTTTTCTCAATTTTACATAGAAAGTGTGATTATCAGCCGCAAATTTCTGTTAACCGCCATTTTAAAAAATTAAAATGGTTGAGACTCGTCCCTCGGAGCTCGTTGAATGGTGATGGTATGTGTGAGATTGATGTGGTGAAGATGGATGAAAACATTGATATCGGATCGAGACACCACTGAAACATCCAGATTTTTAAATTTTTGTTAATTTTTAAAATACAGTAAAGTTCCTCTGTTAATGGCGGTTGATAGAAACTTTCTATGTGAAATATAAAAAAAATAGAATTTTTGGTGGTTAATAAAGGGTGGTTTTCGGTCCATTTGTTCGAATAATCATGATTAAAAAGAGAAATAAGAAAACCAATGAGAACGATGGCAAAGGATGAAAGATCTTCTGAGAGTTTTAATGACTCTAAATGTGATTGTAATAAAAATTCAAATCTAAATGTTGTAATTGACTGAAAAATGGTATATACTGATTTACTTTATCAGAGTTAAGAAAACTCACCCATTTGACAGAATATTTATTACATTCACAATTTTGATCATCTCTATGACGATCAATAGCATTGCTTTCACTATAATCCATCACTCAATTTTCAATATCTCTCATTATAATCTGAACCGACTTGAAGAAAATTATTTTATTTAAAATTTACAATAATAAAATTAAAAATTTGAATAAATTAGTTTCAGATTATAAGAATTAAAATATTGATCATCCATCTGATTAGGAGAGGCACAATCCCAAATCAACACACAACATTTAAACACTACACAAAAACATCAACACACCAAATATTCCTCACAATCAGCATAAATATAACGGATCTGATGTAACATATATTGAATAGAATTGTCTTCAACCCTACAAACACAAAGCCCGGAACACAATCGAAAGGGAAGTAATAATCAATGTGTTATCACAGTAAGAACTGCTTCTATAGTTAAGTCAATATAAATAATTATACAATTCGATTTTCATGATTTAAGAAATACATCTAAACGGTGATCTATGTGAAGGGCTTTATGACCAAAATATCTTTTGATACTGTAATCCAATGTGTAAAACAGTAATTTGTTCACTTTTATTGAAAGTATTTTTTGGCTTAGTTATTCGATAATGATTACATGAATATCAATTTGGTAAACAAGTGATAATAAATAATTGATAGTTTTGCTTAATGATGGTGAAAAACAAAATATTTTGTCATAAAAATATCTCGCCGTAATGAAAATTGAATGTTAAGTTTTTAATTAAAAATACTTTTAAAAAAATTATAAAAAAATAATAAAAAAATTATAAAAAATATTTGAAAAAATCAAAAAAAAATATTTTTCTTGGTGATATTATGCGAGAGATCAGCTCTACGAAAATACATCTTTAATCTCTCACTGCATCAGTCAAATCAATCGGTCTTCCCATCCTCCGTCCATCACGTCTCTCTCTGTCATATGGCAGCAGTCGTGGCAATCTTACCGTTTTACCGTTTATTTTAAGCGTCAAATGCCGTGGAAATTCATCATCAAGTGATGATGACTCTATTACGTTGGCAGGATCTCCAGTCACACCGAATCTCATTATAACACGAATATTAAACTTGTTCGACTTTCGCTCCCTATTTAAATTTATTTCAATCCGATTTATAAAAATGTATGAAATTTTGCTGTATTGTTTTGGTTCAAACAATAAAGAGATACTATTAATTTATAATCTTATTTTCGTTTTTTCAACAACCAATAATCATTTTCAGAAAAAAATATATCTCATCTGATTTTTTACTCCCCAAAAAAAATTTTTAAAAATATAAAATTATTACATTTTATCAGAAATTGACATTTTAAAAAGTTTTATTTAATACAACTAAATAACATATTATTTAAACAATTTTTCGCCTAAGTAGATTTCGGAGGAACGATTTCTAATTTTTCTTGTACAAACTCATAATATCAAAATAATTGTAAAATAAATATATGTAAATTAATTATTTTAAAAAATATTTATATTTTAATTTTTTAATTTAAATTTAATATTATATATACACCAAAGCCCCGCTATACGTCTATTCGTTATGCGTCTATTCGCTTTTGCATCGATTGATTTTTTATTTTTTGCCATATAAAATTTAACATTAATTTAAACATAAAAATTGTTTTAATAATTGCAAATTTTAAAATGGGCATGAGCAGTAAATGCAAATCTTCCAGAAAGGCTTTAATGCTAGATGTAAAACTGGATACACTTAAGCGCTTTGATCGTGGCTGTAGATATCACAAGGTCTCTTACGTTGCCAGTATCGACAGTTAAAAGCATTCGAAACCGAGATGCTTCGAAAATAAAGGAATGTGGGAAAAATTCCACGCAATTGTTATCCCTACAATGTACACGCAACAGATCAACTTTAATGGTCAGAATGGAATCACTTCTAACATTGTGGATACAGGAGCAGAATTACCATAGGATGCCGCTAAGCAAGATACTCGTCAAAGAAAAGGTAAAATCAATCTTTGACAGTTTAAGATTACAAGAGCCCAGCACGAGCATAAATGATGATTTCAAATTCGAAGCTAGCAATGGGTGGTTTAAACGTTAACGACAAAACATTTAGATCAAGCTTTTCAATTAATTGATCTGCAGATATTTAATCAAGATGACCCTAATCACGAAAGAAGTTCGAGGGTAAACAGATCAGTTCTGGGTAGCATAAATTGCTATAAAGAAATTTATGCGGAAAAAAGACAATGCAGTACAAACCACTGGAAAAATTTTTTAAAAAGTAAATTTTGATTTTGAAAGAAGTTTTGATAATTATATTTATAATGCATACTTACTTTTTATTGATTTTATATTATTAATTAGTTTTAATGGATTAAGAGCGCAATTTTCGTACTATTTCTTGATAAACATTTATTTTATTTTGATTTTTATTTAGATAGATATATTGCAACAGTCTTTCTGATCAATATTACCACATATTCGTTATGCGTCGAAACTAATTTAGCGTCTCAACTTTCGGAACCGAATAGAGACGCAAAGCGTGACCTTGGTGTATTTAGTTTTTTTCATATTGTAAAGTTTAATAAATTCTGTTAAACTATTTTTTTCAGATTTTATATTTAATTCGATTTCAAATCTATTTTATTTATTAATTTTATCATTTTAAATTTAATTCGTTTTGAATCGAATCATTATTTGTGATAGAAAGTAGATCCGATATGATAATCGCAAACGTTCAGAAAACTTTAATTGACACAAATGCAGCACCAAAACACAGTCCAAAGAGCAGCATTCATCAAAAGAAGCTGATTGTGACTGTTTTTAAAGGCTTCCATCAATAGTAGAAGACTGATAATTTGTTGTTCAATAAAGATTAATTTACATTCGTGTTAATTCGATTTGTTATAAAATGCAGTTGGGTCGATTTGAGAAACTTTTAAGGATGAACGTCCATCTCTAATACATGTGTGTTATACTGAATTCAGGAATTAGACAATTTTTGAAAAATATTTTTATGTCAATTATGAAATTAATATAAAAAGTCTCAATTTAATATGAAAAAAATATCGATTTAATATGAAATAATATCATACCAAAAAAAATTTTTGGTGTACAATCTTTTATAATTTGTCATATGTTTGCGGTTCTGTATCTATTTCACCCACTTCCCACATTTTTTGACTGAATTATCAAAGCCTACTAGGCGAAAACCCACTTTCTATTTGCATTTAGATGTAGCAAATT
>MQRK01247619.1:3253-13878 GCA_001938485.1 Girardia tigrina
AAATTTATCCAATAAATTATTGGATGAAAATAACTTTATTTCACTTTTCCTTAAAATTAAGAAAAATGCACTAAATGCAATCAATCTCATTCTCGCAAACTAACCATTGGCAGCTATCATTTGCCATTTGAGATAACGATATGTTATCAATATATCCATGCCTTTGACAAAATATTTGTATAATATCCTACCGAACTGTGAATCTAAAAAAGGTGTTTCATCGGTTATTTTTACAGAATACAGCATACAATTATTAAATCAAAGGTACTATTACACTATAAATGCTTGGAGTTATAGTCTTGTACAACACACAAAAGTTTGCTTGCATAAGCTGGGTGACACTGATGCACTTTATATATTTCTCTTGTCGGCTTGAAATCAGAATGTACTGCTTCCATTGTCTGCTCCCTCCACCTACCCAAGCCGACAGTTTTTGACTCACATAAGTCAAGAATGTGGAAGAAAATGGCATGTATCTTGGGCGTAACTTATTTACCAATATTCATATAGCTCGTTCAAAATTCAGCAATAAACTTGCCATATTTTTTTTCAAGGGTGTGGCCATTACAAGATGAGACAACATTCTTCAAAGCCCAGAATGAATCGATGTGCAATTGAGAGGAACCATTGACCTAAAAAGATCAGCTTTGGATAAAAAAAATTTCAGGAAATCCCATTGAATGGATTGCCCGCCATCATTTTAAAACCCGCCATGGATTGTATCCGTCACAATAACTTTTTCAGCAATTGTCAGCTTACTATATCAACTGTATCTCATTTAATATTTTCATTACGTTATTGTAACTCTGGCGCATTACCAGCCAAGCAGACAATAAATATTTTTTCACTGCTGTGTCTTTTAATGCTTTTGAGGCTACACCTTCACTGTATGTTTGACGAGTAGATTTTAGAGAATCTTCATTGTTGTCATGATGATGAGATAAACTTAGGCAAATCTTGAGAAAACATCCTCCACCGTCGATACATATTTTCAAAAGCATTTCATCCTGAAAGTTCACATAGTTTCTTTGTTCCAGTATCGTTTCTACCAACTTTTCCAAATCGTAGCAGTAACTCCTAGGTGTTTCAATACTTTCTACTTTAACACATTCACTTTTTCTACTAAAAAACTTCAAATTTTCATCAGCATAAAATGTTTCAAGGGAATGATTAATTTCAGTGAGACTCTTTTTCAGATGTTTCTTCACAGCTACTCTATTGTTGGTAGCTACTCAAAGATGAGAAGTTAATTGCAAAGTCAGATTTGTTGAAAGATTCCTGTCATCTTGAATGCTAGCAAGTTGTGTACAGGATAGAATTTACTTTGAGGAAACCGACTGAGAATCTGAATATTTTCCCTTCTTGATAGGAAGCATCTTATCAACATCTTCAGAAGTCAACAAGGAAGAGATATTATTTAACCGAGCAGATTTTGTACATGGATGAGGTTTTAGGGGGCTTATAGAGGTTAAAAAGAACTTACATAGCTTAAAAATTTGCCGACGAGAGTATGATGGAGAAGAACAGGGATACCTCTTTTGGAAGCTTTTTTCGTTGAAAGTACTTTGCAGCAAACCACACAAGAACATTATGGTGAATTTTGTGCAATGGGAGGCGCCATACCTATTTCTGAGTAGTCATAAAGGACAATAGTCCTTCTACAATCACAATTTCCATACTCACGCAAGATATTGTGACAAATATAGCACACAGCGTTTGGTAAACGTGAATTTGTTAGATCAAGGTCTTCAACGAAGTGGTCTTTAATTGTTTGTAACATGTTCTCATTGAGAAGTTTTATATCTTTCGTTTTTTCCAAACAGAGTTGGCAAACAGCAGAATGACATTCTTCGTGATCTATGGCTTATTTTGACATTTTCCGATGAATCACTTAATGATATGACATTTTCCGATGAATGATAAGTATAAATAGGATCTTTACTTAAAAAAACGCGTTACGAGTTGCCAATTCAGTGGTGAGCTTAAACAATATCAATAACTTGTCAGCAATCTTGTATACATTTTCTTAGAAATATAAACGCTATTAATTATAGTTAATAGTGTAATATACGTTTACAATTTTATTCAATTGTTCTAGAAAATCTTTTTTTAATAGGCAATAATATAGAATATTATTAAAGTTTCTGTTATTATCTCTAAAAACTCAATTTTTAAAAAAAAGTATTTGATAGATTATTTAAGTTTTTTAAAACAGATTGCGGAGATGATACCTGGAAGAAAATCCAAGCCGCATGTCGGGATAATTTTTTTCGAAAAAAAAATTTTTTAAACCCACAGTGACGGATGATTATACCTTTACAAATTCCAATCGAAAATAAAAGTTTTCAAAACGAGACTAAAGAAATTCAAATTGATTAATAAAAAACTTTGAAATTGAAAATGAACATCAAACATTAGAAAAATAAAATTGAAAATTATATTTTACATTTTTAACATGGAATAAAGCAGTGTTGTCGACTCCAGTTATGTGACTCGACTCGAGTCGGGACTTAAGTTCTCAAACCGACTCGACTGGAAAAATTATTAAAGTTACTCGACTCGACTCGTGTCTCGTTAAAAAAATATTGACTCGACTCAAGAAAAGACTCGAATCAAAATTCAACGGGACTCGAATTTCTTGACTGATTTAAAAATTTAGTAAATATTGAAATCAGATTTATAATATTATTAACAATAATTATTATTGTCAATTGAGTGAATAAATGTTTTAATTTATTTTTATAAAACTTTATGTCTTTTCATCTAATTATACATTTTAGAATTTTTAATTAAAAAAAAGTTTTAAAAAAAGTTTATAATTTATTTTTTTAAGATCCCAAATAGATTACCAGTAAACAAAATCATTTATAATTACTTGGTCAAAAACACGTCTTTCCTATCGGAAACAAACTAATTAATAAATAATCACAAATTAATTAATAAATATTATTTATCTAATTAAACATTATTAATATTATTTAAATAAGAATAACTTGTTTTTCTATAACTTACCTCATCTTTATTTTCAATTATAAAATATTCCAAATTGAATGTTATGGAACAAATGTTTGAGTTATTATATTCCCATTTTATTATTGATTCAGGTGGGATTATTTAAAAATGTTTACCTTACAAATATATTACATCAAATAATAAAAAAAAATTAATTAATAAATATTAAGGTTAGGGTTATTATATTTAGTGTCTTTACTTGTGAAATGTAAAATATGAAGATTTAGTTGACTCGACGCTTTAGACGTAAAATATTTTATTTAGAGAAAACAATTATATCATTCGGTACGAATTCTATATAATACAAAATACAACTGAAAATGCGATTCGACTCAACACTCGTAAAATATGTTAAGTGACTTGACTCGACTCGTGACTCGTAAAAAAATTTTAGCGACTCGACTCGCAAAATATTTAAGGCGAATCGAGAAAATAGTGACTCGATGACAACACTGGATTAAAGGAAGGAAAAAAAACCAAAATACAGCCTGAACTTTTATGGATAATCGTAACACGTTTTTTGCAAAAATTTTTTTGATTTCCTAGTTTGATCAAATTTTTACATAATCATTTATTGTCATCGAAAATGAGTAAATGTTCAAAGTTTAGAGAAAATCGATTGAGTAAAAAGCCTTCAAAACTAGGTTTCTAAATTCCATGGATACACATAGAAAACAAGCTAATAAAAAGTATGGAATAAATTTAATTTAGTGTAAATAATTGTTTACACCAAGTAAAAAGTCTTTCAGATGAAAATTTCAATATTTAAGGAAATAAAAACATATTTTACCGGTTATTCTAAAATAATAAAAAAAGCAATCAATGTTTACATTTACAAAATGGAACGACATAAGTGGTGCTATTTCGATTTAGTTATATTTTTAACATCGTTCCCAGATGTTACTCTTTTTGGTAACGAAATGTTTATCAAATATTTAATTTATTATTACTTTCGCTTGGACAAAGTTATTGTAAAATAAATAAGTGTATAGAACTTATATATTTATGTTTTATTTATCAGGAATTTGATGAAGAATTAAGTCAGATTAACAATGAAGATTATTATCAGTACTCTATCTCAAAATATTCTGGTACTTTAAAATATTTGAACTCTTTTTAACTCTGAAAAACAATTATACAATTTATACTAAAATTGTTTTTTTTCAGGATATGATTATCAAAGTGGTAGTGGGTGTTCCTCTCCAAATAAACAACAATCTTACGACTCAACCATAACAAAATCATCAGATAGCCCAGAATCCATATTTCATGCAAATAATGAGACCAGTGTCAATTCCAATGTTGAAGAGCTTGCCGATACTTATGGCGAAGAAGACTGGGTTGGCGATGGAGGATTCGGACGAGCAGTGGCTTTATTCGAATTTCAAGCCAATCCTGGCCAATGGGAAGAGTTAGATTTAGTTGTAGATGAAGAAGTTATTCTTTTAAATGAATCAGATACTGATGGGTGGATAAAAGTAAAATAACAATTTAATTTTCAAAATAGGTTTTTCTATATGTTTCATTAGGTTAGAAGTTTAATAGATGGTCGAGAAGGTATTGTACCTATGGCTTATATAAATATTATTCATCGTAATATAATTAAAATTGACAATGCCGAAAAATCAAACGATACAAGCAATGATTACGAAAATATAGCGGACTATGCAAATGTACTGCGAGTATCTAATATTCAATCAAGTGAAACAAAGTCAGAACTAAACAGACCTATTGATGGGGATGATCTTGTTAAAACCGCTTATGCATTTAGTAGTACTAATTCAGACGAATTACAACTGGAAAAAAATGATGTCATTCGAATTATTAGTCGCGTATCTCACGATGGTGTGGATGATGGATGGTGGGAAGGATATAAAGTGGTTTGGAGTGAAGAAACAAACAGTTGGAAATCAGTGAAACGTGGATTTTTTCCATCAATGGTGGTTCGAAAGTTTCTAACAAGCACAAGTAGGTTTTTTATTACTCATTATATTAATTGCCTACGTAGATCTTTATATATTAATCCTAAAGTTAAAGACTTTTTAATACTTTTGTAAAACTTTTTAATTCTACGGACACTGAACAAAATTTTTAAACCATGTTTTTCAAACTCTGTTTGTAGAAGTCGTTTTTATTGCGATATGATTCTCAATTGAATTTATATTTAGTTGTGTCAGATTATGTATTTGGAAAATTATGACGAATTTATGATAGACTGTAGAGTTTAAAATGTGTTATATTGTAATTGGTGTGGGTTTTTGAACTACATCATTAGAGGTTTGATGGATATGAACAACTTGGGGTACAAGATCAACTAACAATTTGAAGACAAATGAAAACCCATTTATTCCACGCCAATTTTCGATTCTCGAATTTCCCGAATTAATTTAACAACTTAACTTGCCTTCAAGGTACATATGCACATTCCGTATATATGTACTAGGGGTTACTTCTCTTCTGATAGCCGTGCACGCACAGACAAAGTCTTTAAACCAAGCCGTTCGAAAGATCACTCGGCCTCTCAACTCTCACTTCATCTCTTTGAGGCCAATCGCTCTCCGAGTTTCCGTCATTACGAACCCCTGATGACTCGTCTTTTGATTTGAGTTGCTACTGCTGCGATCATCCGCGTTCTCTCTCCGGATCCGCTCGTATATTCGTCGGTGATACTCTTGAATCCATTGCACCACTCCCGACACGCAACTCACGTGTGATACTAGGTCTTGGATCCTGTCGATCTCTACATGGTATGGGTTGCGGAGCCCGCCCACTACAGCACTCCTCCACTACATCGTGCACGTTGGGTCCGTTAGTTTCACGAACAAGGCGTTTCTCACCTGCAACTCTCCAATCTGTTCTATGCTGCTAGTCCTCGATAGCTGCATCTCGAAATCGACCGAAAGAGACGACCACAGTCTCTCGGTTTCATTACATTATTCTCCAAATATGTATTTTTCATTTTCTAACGTCTGTATAATACGGACTAAAGATAATTTAGTTAATACTTGTATGTAATGTTAAATTCATTAATCATATTTTAATATATATTCTATCACTTCCATCTGTCATTATATATTGAGTTAGAGGATAAATTTAAAGAGTTTTTGTTTTAGGACATTAATTAGCAAAGCGAGGAAATTATTTAAAAGATGTCTTTCTGTTCTACAAAATTTTTGCATTTGCTTTTTCGGATTATTTAATTTTGCAAGGCTTTTAGGTTTAAAAGGAATATCTAGGAAGCACAAATCTGCTTTTTTCGATACCTGATAATCCTCTCTTTAAGCAAAAGCTGCTTAAGCAACTAGAAACATTCGCAACATATATGAAAAGTCTATCCAAGGTTAGTCTACTTTGACTTAAACGGCATATTTGGCAATGGATGACTTTCAGAATTTGACTAGTAGATTTTAAAGGCACATTTGAAGAAGAATGGTTGCCAAACAAATTTTGAATTCATTGAAAAATAAAAAATTTGATTTTTAATTGTCTTCTCAAAATGGAATTTACGAAATATTACTTACTTCGGCTCCTCATGAGCATAAAAATTTGTAACTCGTTTTAACTCGCTTTCAACATCTTGAAAAAATCAAACAACATACGGAGAAAGGAATTGGTATCTCTGCGACCATATGATAAATACAAGGATCTGTTTCAGGTGGAATTCAGAGGATAAAGTTTTCTTAAAAATACTCGAGAACAATATGAAGGTCCACCAGGAATTCTGTTAGTCCAAATACACAGTATGACTGAAACGCTTCACAAAATAATCAATCGACGAGGCCTAATTATGTTGCACCATCTATCATACTCTTCAGGACTTGAGCAAAAAATATTCACCAATCCAATATGTTAAGGCACGTTTGAATAAAAAATAACAGAGATTTATATTATTTGAATCATGTTCGATTTTATTTTGTTTGAATGAAATGAACTAATGAAAATATAATATTTTACCGTGTCACTTAAGAGTTAATAAAATTTATCACAAAATAATTTGATATAAATTATTTTTATATTACTTGCCTCTTGTGCACTTGAAAATATTCCTATATGAAATGGGATCATTGCGAATTTTCCACAATACATAATATTTTATTTAAGATTATTCCGGTACACATTAACAGACTGTTTCGTTGATAAAATCAATATTTCGAATTCGTTCAAAATATTAATTAATTTATAGTTGCATTAAATTATTCGAAAATTTGTTTTAATTTATTTTACAATTATTTAGCAAGAAATTTAAAAAACAATAGCGATTTGAAATCATTAAAAAATATTGAACGCCATTTTTCAACATATATTTTAGTAATTAATTTCGGCGGATTAAACACCTCTTGGTTTATGTTCTGATCTTGTTTATAAACTAGGGTGCGGTCCCTACGGGCACGGGCTCATATTTGATTAATTGTTATATAATATACAGTATAGCTTATATTATATATAATAAATTTTATATATATTAATGCATTAATAACAACAATAAAGATTTTTATATTGAGCGGCACAAGTCAAGGGTACAACCGAAGACACTTTAGAAGAAACTACATTCGTAGTAGTAATCATATTTTTGGTATTATCAATAAGACACGAAATTACAACAATCTCGTAATTGCCCAAAAATTCCAAAGCTTTAAAATGAAATTCGAAATAGTGACCGCAGTATTGTCTGGAAAGACAAAGCTGGTAAGAAAAAAAGATGTATTTGGATTGTCTTCAAAATATAAAAGGATTGAAAGATGTTTTTCATAGGAAACAAAATTTTTCCATCCATCAGTTGCCAACAACACCCATTTTCCACGTCTGTTTTCAAGAAATTCCTGTTTCAGATTTGTGATAATTTTTGTTATTTCCCTTCGAAAAACATCACACGAAATTTTAGGGACGTTTAATCGATTAACTATGATATGATCTTCAAAAGATTGTAAAGGCAAAACATATTTGAAACAGCATAAAGTTAAGACAACTTTGGAGGTAGCTGATAATGAGAAAAGCAATTCTTTTCAATCTTTGAAAAGTTGAATTTGAGAAGTGACCGTTGACTAGATGAACTTCTCATTTTTTGTTTAATGTTAAAAAACACAATAATTGATAACAATCAAATATTAATTTTATTAAAATTTTAAAGTTAACTACTTAATCAGATACGGGCATGGGCCTCAAATTACGGGCCCAGACGGACAAAATGTTACGGGTAACGGGTACGGGCCGGACCCTAGTTTATAAATATACTTGTAATGGGTGTAAAGCCACATACATTGGAGAGACATCTCGTCATCTCTGCAAACGGATCAAAGAGCATAGTCGATTAGATAATGAAAGCAATATTACCGAAAATAATTTAAAATGTAAAATGAAAATCCAAGAAAATGATTTTCAAATTCTGTGCAATCGATTTAAAAATTATTCGGAACGAGTAACGTTTCAAGCATTGTTATTAAGATATATAGATCCGAAAATTAATATTCAAACTTCATACTCAATCTCTCTGTTAAACATTTTCAAATAGAACTTTAAAGACATAATCAACGATTATGATCACTTTATTATCAATTTATGTTGAAAAAACGTTCATTTTTGATGTGTCATAAAAATAAACATTTTTGCTTATTAAGCACTAAAAACTTTATGCTATAAACAATTTTTTAACCCTTTCAACACAATTTTTTTTATTTCAGTAATCCATGCAATATTATTGCCCAAAATATTTTTGTCCAATTTATTTTGACTAATTTGATCATATTATTCATTGATTTCAAAAAAAAGGTTATTGCAAAATAATAACTAGGATATATTGTCCCAATAGTATTTAAGGTATTAAAATAGTGGAGCGTATAAAATATATGTTGCAGTAAAAGGAAAAAACTAAAAGGAAAACAATTGTAATTCAATATTTCTATTTATTGAATATACTATACAAGGAAATCAAGAATGGTTCTTAGCAAAACAATCATCACAGAGCGCTACTCTGCACATTCGGCAAGTGATTTTTGTTCTTTTTTCTTATTTGAATTCATCACATTCGTACATATCGTTTTCTTGAATTTCTCGAAATAGGCAGATGATCCCCAACATTATACATGAATTTGCTTCTATTCGAGGGATGTCCTCTCTTCATTATTTTCTTCTTGTCGAGCTGAGACTTTCCAATGGCTATCATATTTTCTGCTACTGGTATAATGAAGTTGATAAACGGTAGTTTTGACTGTCTTGATTCTTTGTATATTATGTATACATTATCTTTTGCAGTCTAGATTAGTTTGAATAAAACCTTTCGCCATCTCCTACAGTATAAAAATCCAAGATCCCAATGCATTTGTAACCATTAAAATTATTTTAGTAATTATTAGAAATTCTCTGGAACAATATGACCCAACAGTATTTAGAGGGTATTCTTTGGGACAATATGCCCTTGTAATTATTTTGCAATAATCTTTTTTATTTAATGTAGTCAAAAGAAATTAGAAAAAAATATTTGGGGCTAAAATATTACATGGATTATTGAAATGAAAAAAATCGTGTTGAAAGGGTATGCTCTGGGACAATATGTCCCAACAGTGTTGAAAGGGTTAGTGAAGATGCAATCATATGAATTTTATTATAAAAACACAATGCAATGGTCAATAGCCCGTGTAACAATCTCCACTCTGCAAAAAATGTGTTCATATGCATTCGATAGCTATCATATCAATAAATCATGTCTTGTAAGCCCTTGAAATATTGTTCATTGCATGTCAATGACCAATGAGACACTATGTTTGTTTAGGCAATTATATGTTCTATGAAATTCATGTCTGGACTGTATAGCGCTCAGTCCATTGCAAGGATATAGTTGGCATCGAAAAACTGATGTAAAATCAAGGAATTGTAGCAGGGAACTTTATCTTGTTAAAAATAGCGTGTTCTTTTACCTGGTTTTTGTTGTAAAAAATGTAGATAGGCTTAATATTAACGGAGACGCTATTACAGTTTCTTAACGACCACAATATAATGATGAGGCTCGTCCAGTGATACATCTTTTTCATCCATGAAAATGTCACTGAAGACACCATTTAGCAGTGTCCTAAACAACATAAGTTTCGGGTCACGGAAGTCTTCAGAGAGTTTGTCTTTTTTTAAAGTCATAGAAATTATATTTGTCGAAATATTTGCTGTTAAGACTCCTGAGAGTGTGTCCTATATTCTAAGGTCAATCTAATGTAGTTATAAGAATGTGCTGAAAAATTAACATTAATAATGTAAATTATTTTATATAATTTTAATATTTTTTAACAAAACTTATATATTATATGTATATATATATATATATATATATATATATATATATTTCAGTTACAGCACCTAAAGCAGATCAGAGTCCCGTGTGTCCAAGAATTTTACCAAGAAGACGTCCAGTTGCCAAACTGGATTTTGAAAAGTTAAAATCAGTTCAAAGTAATTCTTATTGAAAATTCTGAATTTTTATGTATACAGAAAGAATTGCAAAACATTTTCTTTAAATAAAAAACAAACAGTTTAAAAGATTTAAAATTTTTTAACGCAAAACTTTCCAAATTTTAGAGAGCGAAACACTAACTAATTTAATAATAATAATAATAATTATTATTATTATT
>MQRK01247620.1:2154-17171 GCA_001938485.1 Girardia tigrina
TGTGTTCTTGGACTCGTTTGCAGAGATGACGGGCAGTCTCTCCGATGTATGTGGCATTGCACCCATTACATGTGTATTGATAAACAATGTCCGAACACAATCCTAAAGGAGTATGTGATTTATTCCAAAACATATTCTCAACTTTAAATGATTGAGAAATAATTTTTAAATTTAAAATGTTATCTGTTGATTTCAAGATCGAATTCTTGAGGTGTTTAAAACCCTCGGATTAAGGTAAGCTTAGAGTATACCCAGGTGTAAAGCAGTTTTCAATGTTTAAACTATTAATTTTTTCATTTTTGATTTTTTCTTTTTCGATTATTTTATCTACAGTCTCACGAGTGAGTCTGTCTATGATGGACTTAGAGTCTAAGTGGACTTAGAGTCTAAATTGGTATTAAAACAATTCTTTCTATATTAATGCGTTTTAAACACCTCAAGAATTCGATTTTGAAATCAACAAATAATATTGGAAGCTTTTTTTAAAATGAATCATGTGATCCAAAAATCAATGTTCAAACAGCACTCTCAACTAATTTGTTAAGAGTTTTCGATTAGACTTACGTAAGTGATTGCATAATCATTCATTTCTTATATAAAAGCAATAAAAAAAGAACATAATCAGTGATCTGATGATGACGGTTAAACCGTCGAAATATATTATCCTAAAATATATTTTTAAATGGCGTTTATTTTTTTATAATAAAAAATTGCCATCTTTTTTCAAGTTTATTTGTAATCATTTTCCTCAATATCATAACTTTTGAGCTCTTTTTACAAATTATATATTCGAATATATTCGACAAATACATTTTTCTATCCTGACACACGAATACAATCGATTTCTCTCTCACTGACTCACTGACTTGATTCTCGTCGGTATCACCACAAACTGGTTCGATAATTTGCTCTTTTTTCATTTAAAAATGAACATCGTTTATTAATTCAAATTATTTAATATTTTAGTAATTTTTATTTATTTTTAATTTAAATTAATTATTTTCTTAAACTTAATTATTATTTATATACATATCAATTATATAAAACAAAGGAAAATCTTAGCAATAAAAATAACAATAATTGTCATTCAAATGTTTTTCATTGATTGTCTAATTGGAAGTGATGGAATGTATTGGTAATCGATGGATTGGTATCATAACAATAATTAATTTCAAAATATAATAAACGGAATTCAATTTCCGAAAGACTCCTAGATTACATTTGAATGATATCATATCTACAGTATAAGATGGTGGATTATAATGCGTTCAGGAATGGCATTTGAATGAATCCTACTAAATACTAAGTAAAATACAAAAGTAGAAAATTCATCCCTCACAAGTCTTAATACTTAAAGGCTTGTCGTTTTGTAGATACAGATACTCGCATATTAAATTTCCAATCTTTTCGTATAAGTCGGTTGAGTATGCAGTCAAAAAAAACCAATTCATATTTATTGTATTGGTTTATTGTTACCGATTGTAATACTGTGACTATGTATCTCACAATTATAATCAAGTCAAGAATATATTAGTGAAATTTTGTTTTGGTATGGTTATCGTCTGTAATAATGGGCTTATGCACACGATTAAATTCAATTTTAGGTGAAGAAAATTCCTTGATTAATCCAAGAAACTTAAACATTAATCAAAGAATTTTCTCTGTCAGAACAACAAGAATGAATATCGCTGATATTAATTAAATATATTTCAAATTTAACACAAGTAATTAAAAGTTGAACAGGACTCAAACTCAAATTAATAAAGTATTAAAATCTAATAATAAAAAAGTACTTAGTTGGATCTTCCAAAACACCAAAAATTAATCACACCCAAAGTTAACACCAGCAAGAATTATTATCACGCAAAATGTAAGTCTAGTGTTTGTGTGGCAGGTTATAGTAATTAAAAACGAAATTGATTAATTTGATCGGACATTAGTCTTTGGCCAATTCAGATAATAATCAAATGTTTTTTTTCTTTTTTAAACTTTATTTTTTAAACCAATTTGGTCAACAGGACAATTAACACAAATATTCGGATAATTATCAAATCTGTCTTCTTTATTTTTTTCTTTTTTAAAACTTTGAATCAACAAGAAAACAAATGCAAATGTACAGAGGTAAGCAGAATTAAATGCTCATAAATTCAATTTATAATTTATGAATATATTAATTTTTAGGGATATTAATTAGGTTATAAATTTTTTTAAATTTTTAAAATTTTATAATTAATTATTGCAGGCATTAACATTAACAGGCATATACATTTGGCTTTCTTTTCTGTTTGGAGTTGATTTCAATTTTTCAACTTAATTTTTCAGGTGTAAAAATTCCAGAACTTGACCTTTTTGCGCAATAAAGGTCAAATTTTGAAACTCAGAATTTTGTTATAAAAATGGATTCATTTTGTGGATTTAAAAAAAATTTTTTTTTACAGGTGAAATTAAAGGAGGTAGGACTCTGCACATAAGAATATACATAAAAATATAAATGAATTTCTTTTAGAACAGCTTAAATTAGTTTTATTAACTTTTATAGGAAAAATTATCTATGTTTCGAATATTCAATTTATTTTGTCAAATAAATTTCCATTAAAAAATAAAATATTTCTTTTATTTGGAAAAATAAATTTCAAATATTTTGTTTAAAACTAATTTTTGCTTTTTTTGTTAAAAATTATTATTATTTCAAACACGAATATTTATTTTATTTTTTATTGAAGCGTAATAAAAACATAAAAATTAAAATGTCTCAAAATTTATGAAACAAAATAATAATAAAACGTTTTGTAAAATAAAATCACAAATTAATTCCGTTTTTTTAGTTTTAATAAACATAGAATTTAAAAAAATAAGTTTTGACAATTTTTATTGACTTTTTGTTCATTTTATATTATTTATTTATATTTACTTTATTGATCATTTTACAAACAATTAAGAAATATTTGAATTGAAGTTAAATTGTTTCAAGTCTCTTCAAATGGGTCCAATTTCTGATAAGACCACTTATATAAAGTATTGTTCTGGTTTGAATTTTCAAGATAGATAAAATATAAATAAATTGTAAAAATTTGTAAAATCTATTATCTTAATTTTTACAAGTATTTTTAAAGGGTCGGAATCGTTAAAACACGAATAAAATGACTCAGGGATGTTACAAAGGAAACTTTCTGTTGCAAATTGATAAAGTAATAACATTTGTTGTCACTTAAATCATTCTTTTGCGAACATAATAGCAGTATTAAATCTGGAAATAGAAGTTGAAAACGTTTACCAAGAAGATCTTTGAGTGCCTTAGAAGCAGGAGTTATTGACCATGTCTTATCCACAGAAATAACGGCGCCTTTTGAAAAATTATAAAATTCTTTTTTTGGTAATGATGTGAAACTAAAAAATCGTCTGGAACTTCCATTTTCCTTTCCTCACAAAGAACGTGTATTTTCGTGTACTTCAGAATCAACTAAATGAGGTTCATCCTCGGATAATGATTCGGTCTCTAATTCAACTAACGATTACTTGGCCATGCATTGTAGACTTCTCAAATCCACATAAAATATTAAAAAAAATAAACTTACACTAAAAACACGAATATATTATAAATTAGAATGGTACTATAAGATGGTGAGGTAGGGGCCGCCAGAAAGTACGGAAAATGGTGAAAACTTCGGGTGATTTAGGGTTAAATAGGTACATTTAAACTCATTAAATTAAGTCTTAAGGAAAATATTAGGTCGTTAAAATAGAAGGATAAGACTTAATCGAAGAATATACTGAAATGTCTTCCTAAAAATAAAATATTAATCGAAATTTTCAGAGATTTTTGACATTTCATGGTTCACAACTGGCTTATGTTCCTAAAAACATAAAGCTGATCAATCATTTCGCCCAATACTATATATGATTGAGACCGTACAGAACCGAGTCACAATTGTAGTTGATTTATTTTTGAATTCCCTGATTTCTAATTAATTTGAGATCATAGATAACTTTTAATTCAAAGACTTCATTTTGTATCAGATACCTAAATGCGGTTCTGAATGTATGATCTCATTTGATGTCTTCAGTTTATTTATGAATTATTGATTATTTACGAAATTATAGATTTGTGTAAAACATTCAGAGATGATGATTCTTACTTTATGAATAAGGTACTGGGCAAACAGGCACAGAAAGAACTGCTTAAATGTTGAGCCAAAAAAAGTATCATTTCTTTTTAAAAATGAATTCAGAAAGAAAAAAATTGGTTCTCGGTTAACACCAACGTTGATATCAATTTTTGAAGTCTTAAAAGAGAATTTTTACAAGATGATATATTATATATAACATATCAGAATTTTTGTGATGAAAAATATAGAAAGAAAAACTATTATTATAGACTTAAGTCCTAGAGTTTGGAATTTTTCGTTCGCTTTGAGAATTCCTGATCCTTGATATCCTCGATCCTTCCTTTTTGTTCAATGAGAATGCTTTAGAGACTAAGAGTTCAAAAAAAATAAATAGATCAAAATATTTAATTTGCATCAGACAAAATATGTACAAAAACAAGGGCTAAGAAAGGGTTTTCCACCCGACGCTCAGGTTGATACGAGAATACGAGGGTTAAGCAGTGGTAATTTGAACAGAGTTTCGACCTTGGTGTTCGTGTGCTGGGTCCATTTATATATGTTTTGAAAGTTAGTATCGTTCTCGTTTTTGAATCAGAATGTCAGACTTGAATCCATTCATACAAGTTGTACGACTTAAAGTTGGACCGACTTAAATTTCAACAAACATGACAATAAATATTCTATTCCAATTTCCATTAAAAAAGTTAGTGACAATAAAGCCGAAAAAAATGCTATAGATTTCAAGTGAAATCCGTATTCAGATGTAAAAAAATATCAAATGATTTTGATCGTTTAGCTAGTCATTCAACTCGCGAATTTTTACCATATTTTCCACGTATATTCGTATTTTAACATTAAACATCATTTTTTCAATCAAAATAAATATCGCGATCATAATAAATATTTTATTATTACAAATTCAAAAATATTTTATCAAACCCGACAAACTTTAAAAAATTAATCAAAAAATTAATCAAATCCGGCAAAACTTTAACAAATGATTCGAGCATGACAAAAATTTGATCGTAAGAAAAAACCATGTTGCCAAAAAATTCGAAATCGATAAAATGACATAGAACCACTCATCATAACAAGACACCGATTCTCTTAGCCAATCGAATTTCGAACATGTTTTTAAATGACTCGATATAGAAAAATTCGGCACACTAACTCGCCGATCGATGTGGTAAAAAATTATATAGTGACTCGATGATTCACCACAACCAAAGAAAGTTGGCGACAACAATTGAAAATGAAATTTGAATTTAATTCCACAAGATCTCTTTTTTTATTTATTTAACTTTTTATTTAACATATTATTTATATATAAAGGAAAACGAATAAAATTAACAATAATTGTCATTCATTAAATGTTCATACAAAATTTTATTCAGAGATGAGAACTCGAGAGAAAAAAAGATAGAGATTTTCGGAGAGGCTCTGGATTCAATATAATTAAATATAATATATAAATTACGACAATACTTGAATCACTAACAAAGGGTTAAACGAAGAAAACATTGGAGTGCAGAATAAAATCCTAAAATAAATATTCTGAATGGTTTAAAGACATTTACGAAGAGTATTTGCAATAATATATGTATTGAATTAAGATATTAAATTTCAGCGAATCGTACATTTTATTTTATTTTTTATTTTGAAAATAATTTTAAGAGCATTAATTTTCTTTAATGAGTATCAATTTTAAAATAATTTTCGTCAATTAAAATAAAATATAGTTGGCACCTGTCACAATCTTCTCTCATTAATCTACTTCAAAATTATATCAAAGAATATTATATTTTTTATATTTAAATCATTTTAATATATTAATAATTATATTTTTTATTCTAAAATAATAAAATCTAAATTTACAAAAGAACCATTATTTATTTATTTTTCATAAATTGAAAAAAAAACTTTGAAATATTTTGAAATTTAATTCCGGAAACTTTTTGCAATGGTTTTACTTTTCAGGAAAAAGTTTTTTTACAATATAAAAATTTTAAAAAAATAGAAAAAATAAAAATAATAATAAAAAAGTTCATTAATATTTTTGTGTAATAGAAATAACGATAATTTGTTTTAATTGACTGAAACCGGACGACAAAATTAATGCATTTTAAAACAAATGTCTGGAAAATTTATTTCTTTAATTGTTTTATTTAAATTGAAAATTAATATAAAAATAATAAAAATTTAAAAAAATAATAAAATAAAATAAAATAAAAATGAAAATGAATTATTTTCAAGTTTAAAACGAAATCCCTCTGAATATTCTTTTGGGAATAACACTGCTCAACTGCTCCTCGAGATAATGCTCGAATATAACCTAAACACGCTGTAGAACCTTTTTACAGCTAACTTGAATTCCCTAAGGAAGACTATATGAAATGATTATCATTGGAAAGATATTTTTTATGACCAAAAAAGAATAAAGAGGGAGAATATTTTATTTTATTCTTTTATTTTATAAAATGAAAATGTTGTAGAGGTATTCAACATGATATGTTTTTCTTCCCAATCTTTTATTGTTGTTCTATAATCCTCTTTTTCTTTTGTTAATTAAAACGATGTAAAATTATTTTAATTGTAAATTATATCAATAATGAAAGTTTTTTTTAATAAAAACAAAAGTTTAATTGAAAAGATTATGAAAAAGTATTTATTGTATATAGAACAAGAAAGACTTTTCTTTAGTAATTTTTCTTTCATCTAGGATTAGACTCTTTCATAAAAAGAAACGCTATAATCCTTTTTTACAAGTTTATGTAAAACCTATTTTAACAAAAAGAATTTTCTTACAAAGATTATTTTTGTTATCGAAATAATAATTATTTTTAATATACAGATATGTAATTTGTATAGAGAATTATAACAAAATAATTTTTGGGATATTAGAACATTTGTGATTGGTGTAAAGAATATTTTTGAATGGTGTTTATTGAGTGTTGTGTTTGGTATGTTGTTTTAGGATTGCGTTTCTCTCACTAAGATTGATTATTTAAATTTTTTGAATCGTCGGATTATTCGAACTACTTAAAGTTGTAAATAAAAACTTTAAAATTATATTAATATATTTTAATAAATAAATATATAGTAATATTTTAATCAAAATATAAGTTATTTTAAATATTTTAATAGTGGATTGTAACATATAGATTAATTTAATCATGAATTTAAAATGAATTAAAAATATATTTAAAATAATTTAAAAATATTTTAGTGTGATGTTCAAAAAAATCACAAAAAAACAATTTAAATTAAAATTCAAAAATTAACAGAATAAACAAAAATAATAATGTTTTGTTTTACTAATCAAAAAATTGGCGAAAAACTCAAAAACACACGAATCCACAAGAACATCAACCAGAATCGAAATCAATATGCTCAACGGACTGTCAATCGTCAACCCAACTATGCCTAGGCGAGACTCGTGGATCTATGCCAATTATTGTGTCGATTCGGGTCATGTATTCGTTCTATACATAAATAAATTTTATATTCCAGTCGTGTCTTATTTTTTCCCGTTCCAACGACGGAAGTTGGTGGTGCAAATTGCACTCGCCAAATTTAGTAAAGAATTGTATTATAAATTTGTTCGGAAATTAAATGTTTAGAAATAGAAATAAAAATTTATCAATCAAGAACGATTTCAAGAACGAACTTCGAACATTTCGTGGATAATTGTTCTGGTGGCAATTCCAGTTGTTATGTCTATAAAAGTCTTGGAAATCACACAAGTGTTCTTATTTATTTTAGGAATAGCGAATTTTTTTGAACATTTTTTATTTTCTCTATAGAGGAAAATTGATCCGACCTTCTAAGTTTCAAAATATTAAACTGTTTTTCAGTAACCAGCCTTCTTTTTTAGGACCATCTAAAATTTTTGATCATGATTATAAGCCTAATCAATAATAAATAATTTAAATAAATATTTAAAAGAATTGAATAAAGTAAATTTCATTTGAATGTATGAGGGATAATTTGAATGTTGTAAGTTTGTTGTTTGTATGCTGTTTTGATTTGTGACTCTCCGCCTTAGATGGGATTGATATGTTTATTGATTGCCTATTTGAATCTAATGATATTAATTTTAAGTACTAATTAATTAAAGTTTTATAATTATGAATTTTAATAATATTTTAGTAAACGATTTTAACTTATTAAATTTAATATATTTTAAAAATTAATGTTCATTTAAAAAATTATGTAATGCCTTTTTATCCAATAAAATTTAAGAAATTAAAAATTAATATTAAAAACTTTACCTTTCATTGTTTTTTAGACTTGAATACATAAACAAAAACTAGATCAATCAAAAAAAAAGATGCTCTCTGAAAATTGTTGTGAAGAATCTGTTTGTGTTGTCAATAAATGTTTACATTCAAATTGTGATGTTTTTAATAGAATGAACAATGGAAAATTTCTAAAACACAAAATATGAATCATTGAGTCATTAATCTATTGATGAGATACCGAATTACACAGCCAGTATGTGTGTTGAAATCGAGCCGTATTAATTGTCAGAGTGTGTGTATTGAGAGTACTGGTGTGGGAAATGGTTCACTCTAATTGAATGACCAATCAGAGCGAGAATCGAGCCAGGAGACAGCAAATTTTAAAAGTTGTAAAAACAGATATTTGAATGAAATGCCAAGTATCTATCTTTACTCGTGAACAAAAATAATCGAAAAGATTTACACGTAACAAATCAACCACTAAAAAGAAACTAAATAAATAAATGAATCTCACTAGCCGATTGGCATAAAAATCTATTGGCACAAAAACTTTCCAGTTCAAAACTTTCCACAACGAATAATTATTAATTATCCAACTTATTAATTAATTATCCAACTAACGTCGACAAGATTATAAAGTTATTGATTTATTATTTTGTGATCGTTAATTTTAAATTTCGATCATATCATATAATTTCCATAATATAATTCCTTCGCTCTTTCTTGTAATTTCTTGTCTTCCTTCTTCTTCCAGTTAAAAAATAAACTCAAATAAATAAATAAAATAAAATAAATTTCCTCGGTACATAATCAAGAGCTGTTACATAGCATAAAGGCATTTGAAAATTACTAAGTATTGCATTAGATAAGATTTAATGTTTTTTTTAATCACAAACGAAGAGGAAAATGTAGATTATATAAAGATAGAAGGTTGTTAAACTCATACCCAAAAACACAAATACCTTTGCAAAAGATAAAAAAATAAGATTGTCCTTTGTAATAAGTGTCAGAAATCTGTGATTCGAAATAAACTAATTTTTGGCTTTATAAAACATTTAGTTAGACTCGATATTTTGATGCAATTTAATGCAAATTGTTGAGGCAAATTTTAATGCAAATGATTAAATGCAAGATTGAAAGATTTTTTAAAAACATTTATTTTTTATTTTATTTTTTTTAAATCAATTTTGTTATACTGAAAAATTGAATCACAAAATTGTTGATAAAAATGTATTTGAACTTTTAAGTATAATTTTAAAAATAAATATAAATTGTATCACAAATAAATGATCTAGTCGATGAGAAATAACAATCAAAAATGTGCTCAGCGCACCCAGACTGAGCTCCCATGTAATTAAAAAAGTGCCTCTGCTACCACCGTCGGGTCTTTAGGGCAACTCGGGGATCTAACAAAACATTCACTACACTTTGAAATAAATCGCATTAGTGTCTGAAACAAGAAATTGTTAGTGTTATTAATTCTGTGTTGAAATAGACAACGATAACGAAAACTTTGAATATTGATGAATTGATTTTTAAAATTTATTATGTCTGTATAATTACTTAATTGATTTGCTACAACTATTTAATAGATCGCAAAATCCTATATGTATGAAACTTACTTATGTTAATATATTGGGTTGAGGAATAAGTTCCCGCCGTTTTTTGAAAAATTAAAATTTTATTTTTTAACAAAAAAGTTACTACAAATTAATCACAAATATAATCTTCGCAATTGTTCAAGACTTCTTCCCAACATTCAACGAGTTTTTCAATGCCTCTTTGGTAAGAATCGCCCGGTCTTGAGTCGAAGAATTCAGCCAACCAAACTTGCAGTTCTCCATCATTGTTGAACGAAACACCACGCAAAGCGTTAGAAAGCGAACGGAAAAGATGAAAATCAGATGGAGCCAAGTCAAGTGAATACGGAGGGTGTGGTATCACTTCCCAACCAATCGTTTGAATGGCTTCTTTTGTCATTCTAGCAATATGAGGACGTGCATTGTCGTGTTGCAAAATAACGCCATGTTGTGGATCCGGATGTTTTTGTCTTATATCGGCGTTGAGTCTATGCAGCTGTTGAACATAAAGTTCTGCGTTCATTGTTTTGGTTTCGAGGAAGTAATTCATAATGAATAATCCCTTCCTAACCCCACCAAACGCATATCATTGTCTTTCGTGGATGAAGATCCTGTTTTACTCGCGGTGTCGATTGTTCTTCTCGGCTACGCCATTTTTTGCGCTGTTTCATGTTGACGTACAGGCACCATTTTTTATCACCCGTTACAATTCGATAAAGAAATTGTTGCTTATGACCGTGAGTAGAGCGAGGACGGGCAAGTAAACTCGCCGAAATTGTGGATCGCTGGTTTTTGTTGTTTTCGGTCAAAAGATGTGGGACCCATGCTCCCATTTTTTGAACTTTTCCCATTGATTTTAGGTGGTTCACGACAGTTTTTTTATCACAATCCATTTGTTCCGCCAATTCTCGAGTGGTTTGACGCTCGTCTTCATGCAAAAGTTTGTTCAAACGCTCTTCATCAAATTCATTTAGTCGTCCTGAACGAGGTGCATCCTTGAGGTCCAAATTGCCAATTTTAAATTTTGCGAACCAATCACGACTGGTTCTATCAGCTATAGAGCTTTCTCCGTATACAGCACAAAGCTCTCGGGCAGCGTCTGCGGCTTTGGCTCCTCGATTATACGCAAACAATAGATGGTGTCGGAAATGCTCATTTTTGTCGACTTGACACTCCATTTCAATGGTCTAAAAATCGACAAAAATTAATCTGAATAAAAAATTTAAAATACACCATTTTTTAGAGCAAAACAATAGCTTTCAAATAACAGAAAACATTACATCAAAAAATTTGATTTAAATATTAAATTGATTAAAAATTAATTAAAAATTCAAAAAACGGAGGGAACTTATTCCTCAACCTAATATTTTTAAGTATCAGGTGATTGTTATTAAGAACCTAACTATTTTTGTTATGATAGATTGTTCCCATGAAGAAAAATGACATCAAAATTAGTGCTCTTTTATTTTTATGATATATCATTACTCTTTTTAAACAGAAATAGTGAAAGCATTCGTTTTATAAAATATTTTAACAGCTTTAAGAGGAAAACTCGTCCAATCTCATATAATAATTGACAATGGGTAATAAATCCGATTGAGATAGGAAATGTATCACATCCGTTTTTCATACTAAACAAGATTTTTGATAAGTGGTACTAATTGCATTTTCTGTAAATAAAATTTGCATTAGCTTATAAAACATATATTTAAAGTTATTACAAATAAACTTGAAAAAAATGACATTTTTATTATAAACAAATAAAGGCCATTTAAAAATATATTTTGTGATAATATATTTCGACGGTTTAACCATCATCATCAGATCACTGATTATGTTCTTTTTTATTGCTTTTATATAAGAAATGAACGATTATGTAATCACTTACGTAGGTCTAATCGAAAACTCTTAACAAATTAGTTGACAGTGGTGTTTGAACATTGATTTTTGGATCACATGATCTTATCAACAATGCTTTACATGACACTCTCTCCCAATAATTTTTAAAATGCTTGCACAAAATCTTAAAATCATTTATGGTTATATTACATTTACACATTTTTTATGCTCAGCAATATTACTCTTTCCCCCTTTTGACTGTGTTCTTGGACTCTTGCAGAGATGACGGGCAGCCTCTCCAATGTATATAGCTTTGAACCCATTACATGTGTATTAATAAACAATGTCCGAACACAATCCTAAAGCAGTATGTGATTTATTGCAAAACATATTCTCAACTTTAAATGATTGAGAAATAATTTTTAAATTTAAAATATTACTTTTTTGATTTCAAGATTGAATTCTTGAGGTGTTTAAAACCCTCGGAGTAAAGTAAGCTTAGAGTATACCCAGGTGTAAAGCAGTTTTCAATGTTTAAACTATTAATTTGTTCATTTTGGATTTTTTCTTTTTCAATTATTTTATCTACAGTCTCAAGAGTGAGTCTGTCTATGATGGACTTAGAGTAACCATTATTATTCAATAACTTGTATTAATACTTTTAATAGATTTTGAAAACGTAGAAGAAAGAGACCAAGAGTGCTATAACAAACCTTTGATCATATTCCTTTTATATTTAAACTCACAAAAACTGTTTATGGATATGTACAAACCAGTATAAGTTTTCCTTCAATATATTTCAGTTTCATAATGATCATTTTTCCTTTCAATTAACAAATCAAGGAATGGTAATTTTCCATTTATTTCCTGTTCTACTGTAAAGATTATATTTGGATGAATCGAATTCATGTAATTTAAGGTTATAAGTATTGACAAAACAGACCGGTTTCACCATATTGACATTATTGACAATAAAATAAAGTGACTAATTGTTATTTCTATTTTTGAGAAACATTTACGTCACGCACTCTACAAGATAAACCCATTAATTTGATTGGATGAATCAACTTGCATATTTAACCCGGGTTTAGGATGATTTAAATTGTCTTTAATAAGGAAAATTAAATCCAACGATAAATTTTAATCAATAAAAAATCAATTACATTATATTAATTAATATATTATATATATATATATATATATATATATATATATATACATACATAAATATCACTTTTATTTTTGTTGGCCACTACAATTAACAATTCTTTGAGGACAATGCTATAAGGAAAATCCTTAAAAATTTCGTGTCAAAAATAAATTAATCAAATCTCAAAAAAGTGTGATAAAACATGTTTTATATTTTACAAGTCATACTTTTAGACAGATTTCGTTTAATATTTTTTCGTCAAGAAATGGATGTTCTCTAGATAGATTTCCGATTATTTGGGTTGGGCATAGACTCAGATTTTGTTGTAGGTAGCAAAGCAAAACTTGAGTTTAGAAATCATTGCTGCATAAAATTTCCCTGGAATTTCTCTTGCATTATTGACATTACTTACCTGTTCGAGATAGAAATAATTATATTTAATAACTAAATGCAATCTCAGTGAAAAATTGTTAAATGATTCAACTTAGTCTTTTGCGTTCACATAGAGCAAAGAAAGTCATTTGTAAATTATTTTATATCAAATTTTAAATAATCTGTCAGAATTGTAACATACAGAAGCAACTTAACTAATGTCGCCAACGTGATGCATTTTTATTTTTGAAAGATATCATAAAGTTACGTTTTTCACTTAATTTCAGTGTTCTACAAGTCCGTGTCACTCGGTTCAATCAGACAATACCGAATGGGTTATATCATTTGACAGAACATTGTTCAACAGACATAACTTTTCTTGTTATTATAACACCAAAGACCTCAACTCTGTTCTGCTTTACAAACTTTATCCTAAGACATTAATTTTACATTGTATCCTCTGGCCATTTGGTATTTTTTTACTCGGATTTTTCGGAATTACGTTTACCGGACTAATTGCTGGCTGCGACGTTTGGAAGAACGAAGATGTTGTTATTGCATGAAAATATGTGCCTAAAGCTTTTCTATTGTTACTTACTTCATTATTTTTGAGTTATCATTTCATTGCTTATGGTAATGTTTATTAGAGAGTTTTATTGATGTTAGCATAATTATTCATTTATAGATACAGTTTCAATTAATAAATCTATTTTGTATTATAATTCTTTTGTCAGATTTTATATTTGTAATCCCTAGACAAGATAATATATACTTTGTTGAAACATGTTTTCAAGCAATAATTTTGGAAATTCAATTTTTATCATACAATAAATGTTTTCAATATAGATGGACGAAGACTTATTTTGCCAGTTCTGTTTTTGAATAAATTTTAAGAGAAATATTCTGTTTGAAAATTCGATTGCTCATTGTCTCGTCTGTTGACATTGCTCAGAAGTAGTGGCCAGACCGATATCGCTTGTCTTGGGATGCATTTTCTCATTCAGCAGGATATTGACTGGTTTTATGTCTCTGTGAATGATACCCTGCTCAAGGTGGAGATTCCTTGCAGATACCACTGCACACTTGGTTCATGTCGCCAGGTCAAAAAACCTGGGGCCCGTACTGGTTAATGAAGTCGGCTAGAGACCGATTGAAGAACAGCTCTATGATCAAATTTACGTCGCCGACTACGGGATCGATGTTGATCTTGTGCAGTTTGATGACATATTTGAAGTACATGCACTGATGGACAGCGATTTCTCGATTGAACAGTTCTTTTTTGACTTGTAAATACTGCCCGGAATGAATTTCTTGTGAAAAATGAGTCGACATTTATAAACATCCATTTTGAAATTAATTTAATATAAATAAAATTCAAAATCGACTTCTAATAAAATATAATTAGATCGAAAAAACAGTACAATTTAAATCAATTCAAAATTCTGAGAACAAATAACAATCCATTCAATTTTTCGAGAATCGAGTTATTTCGAGCATACACTATCGATGGACGAAGCTAATCAGAATGCGGAAAAATCTTTGACTCGAATGAGTCATTTCAAACGATATAACAACTGAAATCAACTATTAAAACTGAGTTTAAACTCTGTTTTGAATTGAAATATTTTTATTAACCTTTTTTTATCTTTTATTTTATTTTTTAAAACTTATTTAATTTTCTCGTATAACTTATTTTTAACATGTCAATTATATATATATATATATATAT
>MQRK01247620.1:24153-36394 GCA_001938485.1 Girardia tigrina
ACAGAAATCGCGTTATCCTACAGCATGATAACGCTAGACCACATGCTGCAAAGAAAACACAGCAAAAATTGAAAGAATTGGGATGGGAAGTTCTACCTCATCCGGCATACTCTCCTGACATGGCCCCTTCGGATTACCATCTCTTTAGATCTTTGCAACATTATCTTCAGGGTAAAAAATTCCTATCAATGGATGATGTCCAAAATGGACTGGTGAAGTTTTTCGAATCCAAGGACAAATCCTTTTTTTCTAATGGCATAGAAAAACTTATATCACGTTGGGAAAAGGTCATCGATTGCGATGGGGACTATTTTTCTGATTAAATAAATGTTTTATATGGTTTTATTTTTGTTTCTAAAAATCAATAAAAAACGACATAACATTTGGGTACCCCTAATAAATAGAGATATATTTTCGATAATAAATATAATAATAATATAAATCCTCAGTAATAAATGTTTGGTAAGTAAACACGGGAATAAAAATAAATTATCTATCTCTATCTTTCAATTTATCAAAGAATAGCCGCAAACATGTGTACTTCTTTATAGTAAATAAAACCCTCATACTTATCTTCCGTTTCAGAGAGTAAATCCAAGACTTAATCCAAGCGATCGCGTAAAATTTAATAGTTTTCTTGACAAATCAAACAACGTTTTCAATTTTAACTGCTTTTGAAAACAGTATTATGAGATTTAATATGCAATGGAAAATGTACTTGGTAAAATTCAAGGTAAAATGCACTATCCTAGAAACTTTCATGTTGTTTTGCTAATAAGTTTGCTATAAACCCGATTTCCCCTACTGTCATTGCTTTTGCACTCTCAACATTTTGTTAAAAGTCCATCGACATTTGCCAAGTACCTGTTGTAATACTTTCAAGAGATAAAATATCAAAAACTTCTTCAGTCACAGTAACATGCTCATTTTAATGAATGAAGACAGCAACCTGCTTCTTGAAAGGTTATATAGGAAATATCTTTAGGAGCAACTGAAAAGTGTGGAATATTTTTCAAGTTTTTCTCTAACATTAGTAACGATATTAATAATTCTTGACTGTGAAATGCCTTGAAAAGTTTTAAGTTCTATGAAAAAAAATGTTTTTTGACTGTTTTAACAAGCCTTCTTTAATAAAATAACCATCCGCAAAATAATTCAAAGGTTTTGATATAACTTCTGAAATAATTGAACAAGTTGATCTTTAGATTTTTCATATAATTTCTTAAGAAAACGATTGTTGTGTCTTTAGTTCACATTCCAATGCTTTTAACTCTCTTGTCCTCTCTTGTTTGTCCTTTATATTCAGAATGCATGGAATTATGACATTTTAAATTATATTTCTTCAAGACATTTATAGTTTGCTTACACATTAAACATGAAGCTTTATCTTTTTCTTCCATAAAAAAAGTAAATTTAACCACATCTTGGTAGGAAGACTCTTTTTTCGTCTTGTATTTTCTTTACTATTTTATGTAAGATAAATATTTTTTTAGTATAAAATAATGTTTTTTAGTATTTTATCATCTATAATCAGGAACAGGATTTTCACGTTGATCCCGCTGTTTTTTCGTTTTATTTTTGAAGAAATTAAACAAAACAAAAAAATTATAGGACAGGTTCAACGTTTTGTATGTAAATGAAGATTGCAATAAATAACTTATAAACGTTTTTTACATCGTATAAAAGTATCAATATGCCTTAAGAGACAGTATGAAAATAAATGGTAACATGAAAATTGTACTATCGTTGACATAATTAAACATTACACAATAAAAATCACACTACAGTGTCCAAAAATGTGAACAATTTTATAAAAATTGCAGAAAGAAATTGATAAAAGAAATTGATGAAAGCATGTTCTTGACACAATAAATTTCGGAGGATAAAAGAATGATACACTCTCCGTATGATTGCAACATCAGTAGCATTGAAAAGGTTGGATAATCGAACCTTCAACTCTCCGATAGTAACAGGAGCAGGGTGCTGATTAAGATTGTTTCTTATTAACCCCCATAATCAAAAATCCATTACAGATAAGTCTAGACTTCTTGGAGGTCATGGAACTCTATCTCTTCGGCCAATCAAACGATTTGGCAATTCATAATTTAAAACCTCTCTAACAGCATTAGAAAAATGTGCTGGTGCGCCATCCTGCTGGTACGTAAGTCTCCTATATGGTCTTTCTTTAAATAATGGGAAAACCATAGCATTGAGAATTTCCAAGTATCTATCGCCATTCATTATGGTGTCCAAAATTTTAAAGCGCGCTACAAATTGAGGTGACACCATAGCCCAACAAGTTATTGATGGAGATTTATATGGTTTTTCCATAACTGGTAATGGATTTTCCTTACCATAATTAAATTGGTTGTCGGTATTTACACAACCGTTTAGATGAAATAATGCTTCATCACTAAAACCGATGTTAAACATGAAATTAATATCCGTACGCTGATTTTGAAGAATTGTATCACAAATTTCAATTGCTGAGCAAAATCATTAGGAAACAATTCTTGAACACACAAAAACTTCTATGGCTTTATTTGTTCTTTGCCCAAAACTTTATTAACCATTCCCAGTGAAACACCAACAGCAACACTAAGCTTCTCTGCGATGTCGTTGGACAATCACCGAATACCCCAATAATTTCTGCTCGCTTTTCTGCTGAAAGTCTTCCACGGCTTTGGTCACCGGCTTTCGAACTTGGCAAAATGATAAAACTTGTAGAAATCGCTATTTCCAATCACGTAAAGTACGCACTGGCGGCGACTGTTTACCAAACGTATTTAGAAATAAGCGTTTGGCCTTTTCACAATTGAAAGCTACACAGTAGGAAACAACTGTAGCAATTTCTTCATTTTTATAATTCCGATAAATCATAGCGTTAAAATGATTCGATTTTGAATATCAAAAATGAATTTGAATGAAAAATTTGAATGTTTCGAATTTGAATATCAACAACACATTTGAATGATAGTTCGTATAAACAATTCCTTTATTGATTTTTATTTCTTTCTTTATTTTTATAGTTTTATTCAATTTCCACACCGATGCCTATTAATTTCGTTCATTTCTTCAAAAATCGTGTTTTGTTTAATTTCTTCAAAAATAAAACGAAAAAACGACGGGATCAACTTTAGCATCCTGTATAATTATTATTTTTTGAAAATTAAAAATAACATCATTTATTATGCGATTAGAAGATATACGACCAAAAGTTGGATCAAGTCGTTCTTATTGTGTTAAAAAAAGCTGTTACCATTTTGTTCCCGCGAAATGTTTAGAATTTTATAATTTTTAATTGTACAATTTAAAAAATTGTTAAAATTTAGAATTTGAAAATTCTGAGGTTCTAAAATTTGAATTAACATTTTAACCATTTTTTATAATTAAGTCAAATATTTATTTATAAAGTTTTCTGAATAGAAAATAATGTTTCTTGGGAATTTATTTAAAAAACACAATTTTGCACTAAAATACAATTTTATTGTTATGCTTAGTCTCCATCTTAAGTTCGATTCCAATATTGGTTCATCAAATATGTCTGAACCTAACAACACCAATAATCATAATCAAATAAATAAGTAATAATTTTCATTCCTTATAAATAAATTTTAATTTTATATTGCCAAATAGTTATGCGAAATAACTTAAATAAACACATTTAGGTAATCATTCGTTCGTCAAATATATAACAAGTACATGGAAATTCGGTACAGTAATAATAATTATACAACAGCATTAACAAACGCAAAAACACAATGGCATGATGTCACAAAATTTTAATAACCTCTTTCACTTATAAATTCGTTGATTGTCCAATGGATGTCTCAGTCGAACAAATCTTTGTTTACAACTTTAAATAAGTTTTACTCTTTAGACGACCTGGGTAACTTCTTCAGCGAGTCAAATCACTATGGACAAAAAAGTGCTCTAAAGACATGAAAATTAGAGTGCTGAAAAATATTAAATATTAAATTTTCTTTTTATGGATAACACTAATTGAATTTTCAATACATTTATTGATATCACAATTTGAATTGTCACCTGGACAACTCTCCGCAAAACTTGCGAAATTAGTTATCGTTCTAGATTGATAAATTTTTAATAATATTTCTAAATGTTTTATTATTCAAACAATTTTATTTTAGAATTTAATTTACAATTAGAAAATAATTTATAATTTAAATTACAAAATAATTATTATTTATTTTAAGAAAAATATTTTTAATATATTATTTATGATATATTAATTTAATTTTAAAGTTAGTTATTTAAATTTTAAAATTTATAAAAGAATCCAACGTTTTAAATTTTTAAAATATCAATCTTCCATTTGGATGGAAAAGCACAATCCATAAACAACATACAATAAACATCATTCAAAAATATTCATCACAATTTTAAATTAAAATTATAATATATTTTGCCACCAAGCCATTGACCGCATTCTAAGACTTCCCAGGCCGCATGTTTGATATCACTGATTCAACATATGGAGATTGACAAAACCATTAAAACAACTTCTTCGACTTTTTGCTTTGTTATGTATTTAGTTATATGATGCTAGATTTTTAACAATTTTTTATTAGTCAATATACAATATATATACTTTAAACTTCAATTTAACATCAAAATTAGCGAAGGCATACCCTGTGGGACACCCTGTGTCAACAAACAATTCAAAATATGCCTCACAATTAATAAAGTTCGTTTTAGTGAAATTACGACTATTGTAGTTTTGACTTGCCTTCCGCTTTTTTTGCATTACCATTGTGAGGGATATTGGAATGATATTTGAATGATGTTGAGTGATTGTTGTATGAGTTTTATAGTATGTTTGAGACTGGTTGGTGTTTGAAGCATGACATTTCTCCCTAGACAATTGAAGTCAATTATTGTCGAATTTAAAAAATTATATTACCAATTGTATAATAAATTAATTGTTATTTAACAATTAATTAAAAATACAATTGTTTTAATCATTGCAGATTTTGGCAAATTTTTGAAAAATCAATTGAAGAAACAAGTCAAGCCCAAGACTCTGATTACAGATCATTTTAGTTGTAATAAATCTTGTAATAAGACTTCGGCTGTCAGTATCCTTAATAACCATAAAAGAAAAAAAAGAATCTATATTTTATTAACGAAATAGATCTGACTTCAAGAATAAAATTCTCATATATCAAAAGGAGAAAAACCCTAATCTAAACTTAAAAATTAACATCAGTGACGTACTTCCTCATGTTAATAATACAATTCGATAAACAAGTATTACTTTTTTTAATTTTTGTGACCATAATATTTGTCTATAGGAACCCCGGTTTAGAAAACAGTTTAGAAAAAAAGTCATTACGACACCGAATAGAACAGTCAAAATATATTTTAAATGATTACTTTTGTTTTTAAAAAAATGTTTTCATTTTAAAAAAAATTTAAAACATTTTAAAATAAAAAATACTATTCACGCTTTCATGTCTTGACTGAATGATCTTTAGACAGTAGATTTCCTCACTGCTCATCACATTTATGGAGAACTTGTCAGACTTAAACGATTGAATCAACACTTTGCAACAGTGACCGTTGGTAAAATTTTGCTTGGTTTTGTTTGACGAATATGTTTTTGTTAATTGATCGATCAACAAACTACAAATTATTCAAAAAATCTTCTCGATTCTAATAGCAGTCAATCGATAAATAGTTCTCGGAAACGATGTTGTAATTTTCATTAAATTTTTTGGGAAGGTTTTTATTACAGAAGCGTGCTAATGAGTCAAAGATCGTCACTAGCTCGTCTACACAATCTCGTAATTGTTAAAATGACTAAAATAAAATACTGAAAGAACTATCAAAATTAGAATTAAATGTACAACCGTTGATAATACCAGATAAAAATTGTAAAGATAGTTGAAAGATCCCAATGGGGTAAATCACAAAAAAATAGAGAGTAAGAAAATATCACTGTACTTTTATGCGAAAAAAATTATATTTACTTCTGAATCTCGAGATATCCCGGATAACTTTCGGTTTGGTAGGATGAGAGTTTAGGATAGTATGGAGGGATTAAATTGATCTATTTCGATACCGCGTCAGGAAGGATTTCGATACCACGTCCAGAAAAGATTAATTTTATTGATCTGCTTCGATATCGCGTCCGGGGAAGATTTGGTTTCACTTGAATGTTTCCGTGTACTAGAAATGTCTGGATGAATTAATTAATTCACCGACGTTTGATCAAAACGGAAATAATTTGCTTTCTTTGCAAAAACTGCAAATTCTCACAATAATCGCCGTATCTGCTTAAATTAAAATTGAAATTTTAATTGAATTTGTGATCAATAATTTATGATCGATTAATTTAAACTTTTATTTTTATTGCTAATAGCAATATTTATTCTTTGCTTTCCAGCATTAATTGTCGCAAAAAAAACCGTCCGGACAATCCGACGAAACGCTGGAACAGATTATAAGGTGAGGGCATTGTAATTGTGGTCATCTGCTGCCTGATCACCGTATAACTACTCATTATTCTCTATTTGGTTATCAAAAAAAATACTTTTGTAAAAAAAACAAAAAAAATAAATGAAAAATTTAACTCTATAAAAAAATAATACACATAAAATAAAAATAAAAAAACGTTAAAGGCAAAAAAATGTCATATACAATAAAAATAGAGATTTTACACGCACACATCCATTATTCAGAAAGTATAGAAAGTCGGTAAAAAGGCAAAGTCCGCAACAGTTTTGATTATCAGATAAGGTCGTTAGAATAAACACCGATTCCTCTGTTTATTGAAAGGTCACCACACTTCGACTCCGAGTTCAAGGTCATTTACACGGAATCCAGTTATACGACAAATTAACCGATATTTAAACAAAGTCATATTAATCCCTCTATATGGGATGTCAGAGGGTTACATGATTTCTGTGGTTACCCGACAAATGCGCTAAAAGGGCATTGTAAAACTTTTTAATTACTTAATGTTAAAGAGTTAGTTATTGCTAAAAATATTTTTGAATTATAATTTTAAAAACCATTACATTTGAAATATATTTATTTCATTTTTTTTATTATTTACAAAATTCACAATTGAGATTCCTTTCTATTTGAAAATTAATTAATTTAATTTATTTTTTCTATTAATTTTATATTAAAACAAAAGTCAATAAATAAATGTTTCAAAAATATTTTATGTAAGTTTACAAATTTATCTACAATTATTAGAAGAAAAAAAACATTAAACAAATAATAAATATAATTTATTTGTTTTATAAACGTTGAAAAACGTCAAATATTATTTTTAGATATCAAGTTAGTGAAAAAGTAGAGTAATAAATCATTTATTGTTTTACTTTTCTCAAAGGAATGAGCTTCATTGATATATTTTTTAATATTTAATATTTATTTCATAAAATAATTATAACTGATTTTACCAATCGAAAAAAAGTTATAGAAACAATAAATTTGATTATCACTATTTTATGTTATTAATAATTTATTAGATTAATTTATTGAAACAATTTATTATTTTGCGAAAGTTATTTTTTATTATTATTATGATTATTCCTAATAAATAATAGTAATAACTTGTCAAAATAAAACAGAAAACTATATGAGCCTAACGAAGTTATGAAGACTGTCATCGTGTCATTCTTGCAAGGAAGGAGACATAAATTAAATAAATTGGGTCTGCTTTCGTGGGCAGAAAATTCGGAGAAATCCGATAAATTCTGATTACATTATGTTCTATAAATTAATTACCATTCAGTCTATAAATCATAAATTTGACTTATATTATATTATTATTATATATGATATTTATCTTAATACCCATATCATATCACATTTCAGATTTTTAAAATTAAACAATTATTGTTTTAAAAACAACACTCATCCATTAAAAAAATTATTTATAGACAATATATTTCGACTGATCTACCGTCATCTTCAGGTCACTAATTAATAATCAATTCACCAGTATATAAATACAAAAATGTTGATTATGTAATCAATTGCATGATATCATGCTAATCCAAAATTCTCAATAAGCTGGTTGAGACTGCCGATTGAACATTGATTTTATGGCAACGTGACCTAATTAACAATGCTTCACACGACACTCTCTCCCAATAACTGTCAAATGCTTACACAGAATTTTGAAATTATCAAAATTAACATCACATTTACATTTTTTCCTATGTAGCTGTATTGTATTTTAAAATTTGATATTAAAAATAATGATGAAATTATGGCATCTTTTGATGTTGTCAGTTTATTTACAAACATTCCATTGAAAGAGACTATTGATTTGTGCTGCAATCTTTGGAGAAGTAATACTAGTAATCACAGTGTACTTTATGAAGTTGCATTTCGTGAATTGTTAAGTTTTGCCACGTCTGAGGTGCATTTTTGTTCAATAATGACTGGTACAAACAAGTTGATGGAGTAGTTATGGGTTCACCATTAGCCCCCACTTTGGCCTCAATATTTCTTTCGAGTATTGAAGATAAAATCGAATTTTTTATCGGTCGGAAATCTCTAGCGTATAAACGCTATGTTGATGATATTTTTTTGATTTTTCAAAATGAAACAAATGTTTCTCCATTTTCAAATTATATGAATTCTTTGCATTCAAATGTAAAGTTTACTATGGAGAAAGAACAAGATAAGAATTATCCTTTCTTGATTTATTAATTTAGAGAAAAAACGGACGTTATGAGATGGAGATTTACAAAAAGAAAACTCACACGGGGTTGTATACAACACCGATCAGTTTCTGTGAATACAAATATCGTCGAAATATGATTAAAGGTCTTATTTTTCGCTCATGGGCTTTTTCATCTACATATAAAGGATGCAATGACAGCCTTAATAAATTAAACAAATTATTATATGATAACGGATATTCAAAATCGATAGTAGAGAAATTAAAAAAGGAAAATATTCATAAATTAATTGACAAAAAAAATAATACTAAAATTTTACATGTTCAAGAGCAATCTTGCAACACTAATGATAAAAGTTTGGGAATTGGTTATGTGTTAACTGTACCATATTCAGAGGGGTTTAAAATATTTAAAAATTCTATTTTGAAAGCGTTAGATAATGCAATAAGTTTAAAAGTAATATCCCTTACCCATAAAATTGAAAGCATGTTCGGCAATAAATCTCCAACGCCAATATAATTTTGTACGGATCTCATTTACCAATATACATGTAATGGGTGCAAAGCCACATACATTGGAGAGACTTCACGTCATCTCTGTAAGAGATTCCAGGAACACAGTCGCAAAGAAGGTAGAAGTAACATTGCAGGACATAGAAGACATTGTAAAGGAGATATAACTTCACAACACTTTAAAATTCTGTGCACTCAATTTAAAAATTATTTGGAGAGAGTGACATGTGAAGCGTTATATATAAGATCTTGTGATCCTAAAATTAACGTTCAAACTGCATTCTCTACAACTTTGTTGAGATTTTTTAAATGATATACTGATTATGTGTTGATTACATAATCATTAACTGCATATATAAGTAGATTTTGTTTGATTTATCATTTGTTCTGACGATGACGGTTCAACTGTCGAAATTAATAAACTTTGATTGGCTTAAGAATTTTTTATTTGATAATTTGCCAATTTTATTTCAATTTATTCACAATTTTATGATTTGGTTATTGTTTAACTTTTACTATTTAGGTGGATTATTTTACAACTAGAAAGTGACAAATGAAAATTTATGATTTAAAATATTTAGATTTAGAATGATAAATTTAAAATATTATCGACTGAAAGTAGATTAAATTGAATAAATAGATTATTATGAGCGACATTGCTCATAATACAGGTATAAATTATTATAGCTATTCGTCGACAAAAAACGTCTTCTGAGCTGATTGGGATTTTTGAAGAATTCAAATTTTAAATGATATAAACTTGATCTATTTTTTAATTTGATACATACAAATAAATAATAATTTTCGTTATTTATATTATTTAGAAATTAAAATTTATCTGAATTTAGATTTTTTTCGTTACGGTTTATTATCCGTTGACATGAAATATTTAAAAAATCTTCGATAAGCCAACCTGATTGCTGAGAATGAAAGTCTTTCAGAAGTGGAACTACCTTGATACATTTTATCAAACTTTTCGAGATTCACAAAAATCCATTGATATATTAGGTTGTTAAGAATGTTCTTCCAATTTTCATACTTTTAGTTAAGAGGTACAAACATGTCTTAAATGCTATATAATTAAGCAAAATAAGAACTATTGGGTTCGTTATCAAAATTCGAAGTCATAATTTGCAAACTTTATTTCTACTACAATTTTTATTATTGATACAAATTTATGAGGAACAATATCTCAATTACATAATCCAGATCTAAAAATTCTAAATATAATAATAAATAAATAATAATAATATCGATGTATAAATATATATATTTTATTTTCTTTAATTTTGCATAAATCTTATTTTGTTTCTGTTTTATTAATTTTTTACAATGTTTATAAATTTAGATCTTTAAAAATATTTTAATGGATATCTCCTGTAAAAATTCAATTCCTAAATAATTTTTCTTTAATTTTAAATCATTCAATTTTAAATTATTTTTTAATAAAACTTTCCATTGACAATGAAATTCAATAACATTATGATTTTTATTTTAGACTTGATTTTAAAATATTCAATAAATTATTTTTTTTAATAAAAACTTTCCGTGTACAATTAAAGTCGATAAACATTCTAATATTATTTTAAATAGTGTTACAAAATATATCCAAATCTTCTTTATAATACTCTTTAACTTCGAAGATGATATTTTAATTGTCAATTTTTAAAACTTAATTTTTATAAAAATTTGTCCCAATTTAACCCCTTTACCGTGTGTCACGAGTTAACTCGTCATATGAAATCTTGGGCTTAACCGTACATCACGAGTTAACTCGTCTTCAGATATATAAAAGTCGTCTTTGTGCGTGCGTCCCGAGTTAACGAGATTTATGCATACATACAGGTATGTGTAGGTATGCACACTGGAAATCAAATATTGAAAGAAAACAACTACACAATTTCCAAAAAAAATTTTTTTTCTACGGTAAAGGGGTTAATTAAAATATTATCATTACTCTGAAATTTTTTACAAAACTTATTTAATTTTAATTATTAACATACTATCTGTGAACCATAATTTTTACAAAAATTATTTTAATTTAATTAGTAAAAATATTACCTATAAAATATATTTTTATGCAATCTTATTTATTTTATCTAGTAAAAAATATTACATATAAACTTAAAGTTTTTATTTAAAAAATTATTTCATTTTAATTAGTCGAACATAATTTTTAATTTATCTGTAATATAAATATGATTTTTAATTTAAAAATATCAAAAATTTAAAGTTCACCAAAAAGAACCACAATAATAACCAAGGGAGTTAATAACTTTCCCCTACGCAAAACAAGTTAAGTTATGTCAATCATACAAAAAGGTTTCCTCTGCAGGCAATATAGTCATTAAAGGCACTTTTGATATTGTTCAAGTTGTTCCCCGGTAGCAGCCACGAACGATTGGATCTCGGTGTCTATTTGTGTTGGGTCCGTTTTTTTTAATTCATTCTTCTTTGAAGGATACAAATAACCGATCTTCAACGACGTAGTTATCGTCAAAATTTCATTTCCTCGTATAAAATGAATTTAATTAACACTCCAAAAAAGAGTCTAATGATCATCAACACAAGAGAGTTTAAATAAATGTAATCCGATCAAATAAAAAAAATATTCAAAACAAAATCAGTGATTCCCCACAATAATATTCAAATCAAATTAGTTTGCCCACAATAAAATATATTCAATTCAAAATCCGCTTGAAAGGAAAACTCGACATCGGCTCACAATAATCAAAAAAACTGTTTCAAAAAAAATTCAATTAATAATAGTTTTTTCCACTGTTCACAAAATTCAAAACACTGCAGTAAATCCAAGCAGAACAATTTCAAAACAAACAATTATGAAATAACTTTCGATTCGATTTTGAATCGAACAAAGAAATTGTGCGCAGCCAATCAAAATTGGCAGTTGAAATTCCCCGACATAACAATGAGTCACGTGACTCGTATTAAGAACACCAACATGGCTTTTCAAACTTTTATTTTCATTACAATCAGAATTGTCTTTTGGACAACTCTCAGCAAAACTCTCGTCATTCGACATCGTTCTAAATTGATAAT
>MQRK01247625.1:17974-28321 GCA_001938485.1 Girardia tigrina
TATATATATATATAATATAGGTGTAATAAATTTGATCAATTGTGGCCTCTTTAAAAAATTAATAAATATTTAAAATTTAAAATCAGATAATTTTAACTTTTTTTTAATACTTTCAACATTTCTTATTAAATATCTCCAATCTTCGAGCTGTAACTCATAACTATTCTCATGTCTTCGCATTTTTACACTTGCAGGACTCATGTAAAATTCTTTTTCTTAGTCATATTTTCTTTCTTTATTAATATCTGGTCTCTAACCTAAAAAACTCTTCTCGTCTTTATAGTTTCTTTCTCTTTCTTCATTTGGCTTCTCTCATCTTTTTTTATTGTTCTTCCGCCGATACCTTAATTTTCTTCCAAATATTACTTTGGCTGGTGAAATTCCAGATGTAGCTTATATATATTTAACATAAATTCTACTTGTGACAAAACCTCAGTCTAATCTCTACATGCTCTATCTTTCATTCTAATACTTATATCATCTCTACTTGTTCTAAATTGTCCTTCCACAATCTCATTTGTATTGTGGGCACTTTGTACTTATTTTCACTTTAAACGTATGGAGTGTTTCTTTGCATAAAACTAATTCAAATGTTTTGCCTCTATACACATGAATCTCTTTAGGTGGTCTGAATTATATTATTATTATAATAATTATTATTATAATTATTATTATCTGAATTATATCTGAACTATATCAATCTATCCAGTAATACGTTGATCATCACTTTTATCTCTATCTATCTCTATTCATGAATACATTATTGTTATTAATTGATTTATTCATCGTTTTTTTCCAAAAACTATCCAAAAAGTCAAGTCCTGCATTCATTTCTGGATTCATTCTATGGCAAGTAAAATTTTATCATTTTTGGTTTTCTTCAATTTTTATTTTCAAGATTACTTATTCATAATTTATTAATTGTGATGCATTTGCACAAACTAAACGTCTTAATTTTCTATCCTTTTACTTAAAGTCACTTCAAACTACAGTGTTCTGACCACCTACCGAGGAGTACACCACAAACATTTTGTTACTGAATTTATGTAGTTTTGACTTATTAGTATCTACACTTTGTATATCTTTGGTTTCAGTTGTTCCTCTTAATTTCAGTTTTTTTTGATTTCTAGACTGCTAACAATATTTATGTAAATTAGGGTGAGTAATTCTTTCTAATATTATCACTAGTTCTTCAACCTTTTTTCTGTTTCTTTTGAATAAGAGGATCTCCATCGAAAGTTCAAAAACTCCTTAACTACATTCTAAATAGATTTTTCTTTTGAAAATGCTTCTTTCAATTTTTCTTTATAATGTTTGTCATTCATTTGAACATACTTGTTAATTGCTGATGGAATCACAAACAGTCACTGTGAGGAATATTTTTGAATGGTGCTTATTGTATGCTGTTTGGTATGTTGTTTTACTATTGTGTTTCTCTCACCCAAATAGAAGATTGATATTTTAAATATTTTAAAACGTCAGATTATTTAATCAATTATTAAGATTTAAATAACCAATTTTAAAATTAAATTAATATTTCATAAATAATATTTAATAATAATTTTCTTAAAATAAATAAAATTTATTTTAATTTAAAGTATAAAATTATTTTTGTAATAATTAAATTGTAATTTAAATTTGTTCGAATAATAAGACGTTAAGGAATATTATTAAAAAAAATTATCAATCAAGAACGATGTCGAGCTACGCAAATTTTACGGAGAATTGTTCTAGTAACAATTCAAATTATGATGCAAATAAATGTAATAAAAATTCAATTAATCTTCTTAATATGGCGACCAACGGACCACGTGACTCCGAACATTAGAGGCCCAGAAATATTCGACGGATCTGAGTCAAAAGTTGAGGAATTTCTAAAGAGCTTTGGCAGATATGCGAAGATGATTGGATACTCTAAAAAAAGAAGAGTCTTGCTGGTGAAAGCATTCATGACTCCGGATGCAATAAAAAAATACGATAATGCACAGGGAGATACATGGGAAACAAAAATGAGATCTGCATTCACCAGAGAGAAGAACATTCTGGAAATAATGAGGGAACTTGTTGAAATAAAAGTTGGATCAAACGACCCCTCAACCGTATTCCGGAAAATAGACGAACTAGTTGGAAAACTAGTAGAAAAGAAATTAGAGAAAAAATAGATATCAGACTTAGGATATACTAACGCTGTAGATGAGAGAAAAGTGAAGAGAGAAATAGCTTTGAGAGGTATCTCGAAAGTTGAGGATATCGAATGTATACAGAAGAAAATATACGAATTCGAATCAAAGAGTAAAGATATAAGGGTAGACGTGTACACCACAAAGAGACACAACGAATGGAGAACAGTCGAACATAAGAGACGACAGCCAAGACCACAAAACGAAGAAAGAGAAATTTAAAAACGAGAAAAATTTATTATCGGGCATGCCACGAAGAAGGTCATATGAGAAGAGATGTCCAAACATCAGGTGCAACCACTGTAATAAAAAAGGGGAACGTAAGAACACAATGCTATGAAAATCCAAATAGATTCAGAGAACGGGAGCAATGGAAACGGGACAACGGAAAGACTGAAAGAGATGACAGGAGAAATTATTCAAATGTGAAATAAGGAGAGCGAAGTTCAAAGACAAATAAAAATATTCAGTGGCTGAATTAGGAGAACGAAATGAGGAATGGGACAGAATATCCGAAAGAACAGATAGAAGGGAAGATGTTACAAGAAGAGATTACTTCATGAATAATAGGAAATTCAGAGACGATCAGGGAAACAAGGATGCACGATCACAGGGAGAAGTGATCAGTATGCTATAATTGGAATTAAATGTAGATGTATGATTGATTGTATGTATGAATGTGTATGTGATTGTATGTTTGAGGATGTGTTTAAAAATATTCCTCTGGAGATATGTATACTAAATGGTGAACATGATGGAAATTGTGATAATATGAAAACCAAAAAAGAGAAGAAGAGAAAAAAGAATGCAGATGTATTGAGAATAACAATGTTTAACATAAATTATAAAGAATTGAAAGGAAGACCAAGTATATAGTTTCGCATAAAGAATAAAAGTGTACAGTGCCTGTTGGACACAGGGCCGAGTTAATGTTATTAAAGCAGAGGTTATCAAAGATATGAAAGATATCAAAATCAAAGGAACAAAAAAACGTATACACTGTGCAAATGATTCGGAACTTATAAACTATGGAATTGTGCAACTAAAAGTGATAATTGAAAGGATAGAGAAAACGATTGATTTTTTTGTAGTTAAAGATCTAGATCCGGAAATGATAGCAGGCGTAGTTTTTTGGACAAATTTGGAATACAGTTGAAGGAAGGAACACTTCACGCAGAAAATGTATTAGTAATACAAGGCAACCCCTCTGATGAGGATAGACTAAAAAGAATTAAAAAGCTGTACGAAAATAAAATCGACGACCAACTGATGGAAATTTTAACAGAATATAAATCAATATTTATGGCCGACAAATTGGATTTTGGAAGAACCTTACTGACAAAACATAAAATCGAAACACATGGAGAGCCGGTATTAGTGAAATCGTATCGTCAACGGAAACATTTCGAAGAAAAATTAGACGATATCATTAGAAATTATGAAAAAAACGATATTATCGAAAAGTGCAGTTCCCCATGGAATTTCCCTCTGGTATGTGTTTGGAAAAAGGAGAAACAGGACATAAGACATTATACTGGATTGAATCATGTTGAATTATTTGAATCTTGTCAAATGGTTATATGTAATGTTATTATGGAATCGATTAAATAAATTATAAAGACAATAATTTTTTTCTATTTTTTAATTTAAAATAATTGATTACTTTTTGGTACACCATAAGATAACAAAAGGAAACTTAATTTGTTCAGGACAAACAAAGTCTTACATATTAAGTTACAAATGAAGTCTTCATACAAATTTTATTAACAATGATCTATAACAAAATAATGCAACAAAAGGCGAATCTCAATCATCAATGTAATCTCCGTTATTTTTGAACAATTGTTTTCTGTGATGGCATGGATCAAGGATACCATGTTTGGAAAAAAGAATTTTTTCTTAAATAATTGTGGTAAATCCATAAGAATTCAAATCTTGTAAGTGAAACGTTTCTAACAATTTCCAGAATAACTAACACTTCATCAAGCAATACATACTTTAGCACTAAATTCAATAAAACTGGATCTATGACTGATATTAAGAATGCAGATTATCAAAACACTGTTCGAAAATTCTACTAAATATTCTACTAAAACGTCACAAGTTTGATGGGATCTACTGACAGGTATGACTTGCTGCAGCTTACAAAGAATTATGAACTATTTATGACAAAAATCTGGCATCCGTATGTACTACATGAGTTATATTACGATTTTGAACAAGGAGTCGAGTTTAGTTAATTGTTTGTTGATTCATTTAAAAATGGTGAAACGCTTAAAGATCAACTTCTAGGAATCGTTTCATCGTGGGTATGTAAATTTTAACAATTTTATTTATTATGCTGTTAATAATTCCATCCGAAAGTCTTAATTTCATACAAGTATTAAATTTAATATTTTTGTATGGAGATCATTCTTGAAACCATATTTTTTCGATGGGAAGTCTAAAAATATCTTACGATGATTACTGAATTTGTCATGCTTTAGTTGAGATTGAGATGTAGTATAGATGTGAAATGGAAGACCTCCTCATAATGATCGTGACCTTCTTCAGTTCCTAGGTGCTAAATTTGACGAGTTGATTGGTTACCAATATTATTAGACATAAACTAAACATCAAGTTTTAAATATTATATGTCTAATGGGAAAACGAAATTTTGCGAAAATTAATATGACTCTAAATTCAAAATAAAATTTAGATCTTATTTAGCATATAAACATGAGTCCATCCTTGTACACGTATCTTTATTGGAAAAAAACATGCGACACTAGGAATCGTTTTAATTTAATATCTAGTGGTCAGATTTCAGAATTAGTAATTATTTATTTGTTTGATTATTTTTAGTATATTTCAATCTCCCAACAAAGCATCATTTGCAAAAACATTTACTAATTTTCTGTAAGAAATTGTAGTTAAATAAATTGTAGTTAAAAAAATTCTTGTAGGAATTTAGGATGAACACATCATGTTAAAATAATTTACTAAGAGCAGTTTCAACATTTTAAAAATTATGACTTCAGATAAAAATACAAAAAAAAATCACATAAAATTTAAGGATGAATTAGAGACATAGCCAGTGAAGATCCGTTCCAGACAATAGAAACTGACTGCTGCAGTGAACGTTACTCGAATATTTAATTATAAACATCTTTAAGTATTTAGAATAATTCAGAAGAAAACAAATTGTGCCCCATGTCGAGTGTCAGAGAGGGACATGGAACGTTGAAAAAAAAAGATTTTTCAACTGTTACTTCAAAGATAAACAAAAAAATCTTTTTTATCAAATAGTTACTAGAGCAAAAAAATGATTTACTATGAATCAAAAACATAAACCAGCTTTGGTTAAACACTACTAACCATGCTTTTAGAACTATACTTTGTATCTGATGAGCTATTATGAGCTACAGAAACCTGCTGAAACTATCACTGTATCCGCTGTGTACTACAATTAGTTCGTCTAAAGCGAGCTCTAAACGAAAAACAATCGTTGTTATGAATTTTATAAGACAAATTCTATTGCCAGACCAATTGTACTTTCATTAGTTAAAAAAAAGTTTCGAATGTGTGAAATTGGAAATCTTGTATCACCTGCGTATTCACCAAATATTGACAGTTCAGATTGTCATCTGATTCGATCAATGCTGTCACCAATCTCAGTAGAATATTCAGTTCATGTGAAGATATTCAAGATAGGATAGATAAGTAGATCACTTAGAAAGAATCAAACTTTTTTCTTCGACGAATTCATTTGTTGCATAAAAGATGGTGAAATATTTTGGACACTAATAGCTAACATTTTCAATAAATTCTTTTCTCATTTTTTAATAAAGAATAATGTTTTTTGTAAATCAAGAAATAACCGAGTCATATTTATAAACATTTCAGATAGATAATAAATAAATAATTATTGTATATGGTAAAAATATGTAAATAATAAAGAAAATATCAATGATTATCTTTCTTTATCTTTCATTTTAGCAAAAGTGTCATCTAAAGTTACGACCGAAACAAATTCTGAATTAAAGAAACGTTTCTTCAGTACATCTTTATCTGGTACTACACAGCCCATAAACAATACGATAAATAAATTGGAATCCATAGTAGATTGGAAGTCGATCAGTAGCGTCGTATCACTGGTCTTAGGTATGATAATTATATTAAGCTACGGAATAATTTACAGAAAGAGATGCACAATGAGAAACAAGAGAGGAATTATTCCGGTGAAATATCGAAACGACGAGAAATCTGATTATTTACTGAACGGAATGTACTCTTGAATATGAATTTATGTTTTAATAATTTTTAATTAAATTTTCAAAAATTGTTTTCCACAATGAAAATTAAAATTTTATTGCAACTGGCACTGTGTTTATCATTTATTTTGTTTGTTTACTGAATATATTGATTAATCTGTGCTCATTGTAAAACGAGAAACGGTTTTCAGGTGTATTTGGTCGTACTGCTGTGCTGAAACAAGTAGAGTCACTGATTTAACTGTTTTTGTATTATTGATATTTTTATACAGTTTCATTACTTTTAAAAAAATTACAATTTTCATTTGTTTAACATGTTTACTTTTGTAAGACATTATTATTTAATCTATCATATTTTTATCAAATTATCATTTTATTTTTTTATAATTTTTTAATTATTAAGTCTGAAAATGAAAAATTGAATAATACATCAAATAATGAAATGCAAAATCAGAAATTAAATAATAATTGATACTATTATATTGGTTTTGATTTCATTGTCCCAGAAAATTCAAAAAATGTGTCATGAAATTCTACGAAAATAATTTATAAATTTAAGTCGCGTCTAGATCATGTTGAAATTAGATGAATGTTCATATTCCCATTAACTTTTCTGCGTATGTGCATTAGATTTTTTATTTATGCTACAAGTGTATTTTCTGATTCTCATTTAAAATTTTAAAATATCAAATATAAAAAATACAATTATTTATATTAATTAAAAATAAATTCGATAAATATAACACGCTAATAAAATTTGTGGTACATAACAGTGCCATACTCAAATCATTCCCTGAATTTGGCTTTTGCACATGCAGCTTTCGTAGTGGTTCACTTTATTACATGATTTGGCACATTGGACCGGTTGTTCACTTTCTTTTCCTCATGTACGCATCACTGGGATGTTTTGATTTAGGAGACTGGTCTAGGTGTCTAGCGTGTTGTGGAAACTAGATGGAGCTGTCGAGCAGATATCGTAAATATTGTGGTGAACAAATTATCACAAGTCGTGACTGCTCTAGAGAAGCTCACAGAAGGAGAAAATGAGACGATAAGATCAGATGCATGTTTAATTATAACATTTAGTACTGTCATTTCCGTTTCTGCCGTTTCTGAGCCTTTGGAAATCTGTTCTACTAGAATTCTATGATGTCCAGAAGTATTTTCAAATGAAGATAGGCTCGGCAAATCTTAGGATCGCCCTGGGCGCTAATAACAGTAGCTGGATACAAACAAAAATTAACCCAAGCCAGATGAAACTATAATGAATATAAACGACTATTAGTTAATATAGGATGACAATTAAATAACGGTGAAATTATTTTAGAAGACATTTGCTGATTAATGACAAGCATATGTGACGAAGCATGGAAAACTAAATTAGTAAAATGTATAGACAGTTTTGGCTCAAAAGTTTCTGCCGAAATTTCAATAACAAATGAATATCAACAAAGTACTTAATCATCACCATAAGTTTTCAAAATATTTACCATCATGCTCAATGCATCGTCACCACCTTCCCGGAAACTTGTCGATGCCATCCTGGAAGAATTGCTGCGGTTTTGAGTCAGCCCATTGTTTAATATTGTATATTACAGCAGATGAACTCGCGTAATCCTTTTCCCGCAAGGCAGATTTCATTGGTCGAAAAAGGTAATAATCCGAGGGGGCCAAGCCTGACGAGTATATTGAATGTTCAAGAATGTTGAGACAAAGCTGAGTAATCTTCTCTTGTGTGATGGTAGCCGTATGGGGTCTCGCATTGTCGTGCTGGAGGTAGAGATTCCCATGAGATATTCATCTTCGCCGTTCTTCAAAAACGGCTACATTCAATTTTTCCAAAAGATCGCAATAATATTGGGCTCTCAATAGGTGGCCAAATGTCCATCAAAATAATCCCTTGTGAGTCAAGAATAGACTTAGCATGAATTTCTTTTTGGTAAGGAGGGTTTTTGATACCATCACTGGTTTATCTCCAGCGCCTCACCAAGACCTTATGTCGTTGTTGACCACTGTTTTGCCAATAAACCCAGGTTTCATCAGCTGTAATAAGGCGATATAGAACATTGTTGCGGTAAAGCTGTCGAAGTAATTGCTCACAGATTTTAACTTTTTTTGTTTTCGGTGCATCAGTCAGCACATATGGTATTCACACGTTTCACAAATAGCGCTTTCCCATCTGAATCAATCGTCTTCTCACGGTCTCCTTGTTACTCCCAATGCACTCAGCAATTTCGCTTGTTGTAGCTTGTGCATCTTCTTTGAGAACAGTTAGTATTTCCTCTTCCAAATTGAATGACGGCCGTCCACTGCGTGGCTCATCCTCACAGACAAAGTTTTCACTATTGAATTTTGCTAACCAGTCGGAGCATGTTCTGAGGCCAACTGTACCTTCACCAAGGATGCAGTTGATTGCTTTTTGATTATTGGCGGTTCTCAGTCCTCTCTTCCAGTTGTAATAAATAATTTTTCTAATATTTTCTCGAGAAAACTGCATTTTCAATACGAATACTCACTAGAAAAACAAAAAACTTTCGTAATAGATTTAAATAATGTTTAATTTCATACAAATTAAGTATTTTATTATAAAAGTTCTGTTTAAGTTGTGAAAATTTTAACATATATTGTTAACAAAACTACTGAAGAGTACATGGTAAAAAAATAATTAACCGCGAATGCTTAGAACTAATTTTAGAAAGCTTTATTCATCGGCAGAAACTTTTGAGCCAAACCTGTAGTAATGGCCGATCAGCAGTTCAACCTTTCGGTAAATTTTCGGATTTTCGAAGTCGGATCTAAAAATATTCTATCGGGTTTTTTTTCTGTCTCTATTGACGTTCATTAGTTGAGTGTATTTGTAAAATTCTGACGTAGTAGAATTTTGAGAATAAAATTGAGTTGTATTGAATGGAATTGAATTGTAATGTATTTTGTGTCAAACTGAATAAGATTATAAGAATAATGTTGCGGTTGTACTTCGTTATTCTTTACAAATCTTAATCTAGTACCTTAACACCCTATACCAGTACCTGGATTTTACAGAAATATACATTTATCGATAACAAAATAATAATAATAATAACAATAATAAATCAAGTCTGATTTTTTAGCACTAATATTGATTGAACAAAAAACCCGATTCCCTCATCGGAAATTATTCCAATTGCGTTCCAATGAGCTCTCTTGATGTATCTTATTTAAATTTTATTATTATTTTGCGTCTGCCATGTTATATGAAATATCTTATTAAGTCATTTTAATATGTGTTCAATACTTATTGATCTTACATAACAATTAATATCCTTTCGATCGTACTATCGTGTCATTTTCAATAAAAATAATCTATTGATTTTCAAGAATCGGATATTAGATTTATAAATGAATATACAAATTTCTAAATATAAAAATAATGCTAAGTCCCTCAATATAAGTGTGTAGATATTATCCGATATAGGAATATAAAAGACAAAAAAAATGAACATTCCACAAAAATTTATCACACAGAACCAGAAAGGAAGAGAAAAATAAAAGAAAATATCTCAAAAATATAAAATATTTGCATTAAATTATAAAACATTTTTTTATGCTTTATTTTACTTACCTTCATAATTCGATGATTAATTAGGTTTTCGTTAAATTTCCCATGAAAGTCAACTGTAAAGTAACTACTTTACTTTCCCGATTGTGCAACAGTTGGTTGATGATATCACATCAACCCGAACTATATTGCACAAAAGAAGGTCAAATTGCGCAAATGCAATTCGAAGACGCAAGCGCACAAAATTAATATAAAAAGTAATTTTGTATTTTTAGAAAATAAAGTTTTGATTTGTCTTTGTTTTGGTGTTATCATTTTAATATAAAATGAATGATCTCAAAACTGGTGTCAGAAGCGACGAGTTGCTCGAATGCAA
>MQRK01247627.1:0-10534 GCA_001938485.1 Girardia tigrina
ATATATATATTAAAAATAATTTAGTAAAATCTTTTTTTAAGAAATTAAATTAAATTTTATTAAATAAATAAAATAAGACGTTAATATTCAATGATATCTTGACAGAATAAAACATACTTTACAATTTTCCATTAAAACATTCAAATATTTTACAAATTAAATTATAACTGCTGATGATGGATTATGAAATTTCATAACATGTTTAATAATCAATTTTTGAAAAAAAAACTTTAACTAAATTATTTTTTAAAATATCAAATTACCCCTCGCGAAACTGTTTTTCTTTCTCTCTCTGTTTAAAAGAAGACAAAACCTTTCGAGATAACAATTTCATCATCAAAGCAATAAACACCATGTATTAAGCTAGCTCATTTTACGGGACTATACAAAAATTAAAAAACATTTTACCAATAAATCATTAAAGAAAAATGGATTTATTTCATTTTTCTAGAGAATTAAGCAAAAATAAATTAAACGTGACCAATTTCATTCTCGCAAATTAACCATTGGCAGCTATGAATTGTCGTTTGAGAAAACAATATGTTAACTCTATCGTTCCATATTTGAGGTAGATTGTATAGTCCCGTATAATTTATTAGTTTAATTCATGGTTTGGATTGACCTGATGATGGGATTATTATCTCGGAATGCGTTTTCTTTTTTTTATTTCTTGCATATAGATTTTTGTATAGATTTAATTTCTCAATATATATATATATATATATATATATATATATATATATAATTTTGGTAAAGCTTTTTTAACTCTTAAACACTGGATAAAAACTTATGTTGGCGTCTTCAGAGGACGAATGGGCCACGTAGAAATCATACAGTCATTTGATTGATTTTTTCACTCTTATAATTGAGATTAATCAAATTTGATAATATAATTCTGTAAATGAAAAACATGTTCTGAATTGATGTTATAAAAGTGTATAAAAATCAGCTTAAACTTTAGAAAAATAGTAAAAATGAAATTCTGCGATTTTTAACATTATTGAAGTTTTACAAAATCCGAGACAATAGTGCTCAATAAATAATCTTTCAAATCAATAATTTTCATATTTATAATGTTTTATTCATTAATAGTCATCGTTGATGCATTACTTTATGTTTTCATTCAACCGATAATCCAGTGATTTTTTGTCTTTATAACCCTTTTATAACTAGTGAACTTTAGTCGTAAACATTTAATGAAGGCAGAAATTTTTTAAATAAAACTCTAAATTTACCTATCAGCCATAATATATTTGAATGTATCACTCTCATTCTCAAATTAAATGCTTAATGTATCATTGTTGTGATATGCTATTATTTTATGCATAGGTCAGCTTATATTAGTGTCAACTAACTGTAATCTTATATTTACTGAAAGTATATCTAAAAGTATATCCTGAAAGTATATCTGCCCATCATGTCTTGCTAAGATATAAACAATCAAAGTATTTCAATACTACGATAATCAGCATGAAGAAAAATTAGCCAGAAGTGATTGATAATGAAGATGATTTTGAATCTATACTATCTGATTTTGAAATTAAAATTTTTGATACTCATTCAACAGAGTGTGAGACCAACTCAGAAGGTGAGATTTTATTATTTTATTTCTAGCTGTTCGATCAAAATGCATGTATTGACTCATTTACAGGCGACAGAGACAACGTATCTCTGAGCCCGGTTTCATATCATGTGGTGAGTATCGATGTAAATAATAGAGGTAGTATCAAAATGATTTCAATGAAATCAAAAGTTAAAGGCTTCATCTCTAATAAATTATAAAACGATAATAAAAAATAGGGTAGAAAAAGGAAACTTTATGCATTTTTACAGATCAAGCAATCATGAAGTGTTTTCGAAGAAAATCTGAATTTTTTAATGCAAGAAATGCAAATTGTTCTATATAGCAGCATTCATCACACAGATTAACAGTATTCATAATATCTGATGATGAATGTAACACTAGCGATGCGACCGATTCAGTGTCTGGTATTCAGTTTTCCTTCACTGCCATTGTCATATGCTTGTATGCACAACGCCCCGAAGACGTAACAGGTGAGTGATATTTATCCATAATCTATATATACGATATATTCATATACGATATATTCACCTGGAAGATGAATTTTTGTCTGTGAAACTCTCAATACCAGAACAATTGCAAAAGAAATCTTTGATAAAGTGGACAGACTCTTTGAAGCGCATGATATCAAATGGGAATATCTTATTGGCGTGTGTACTGACGGTGCTCCAGCAATGCTTGGTTGCCGTTCTGGGTTTCAAACTTTGGTTAAACAAAAATCCCCAAACATAATTGGTACACACTGCAATATTCATCGCCAAGCTTTAATGGTAAAAACAATGCCTGACGAGTTGAAAAATGTTCTCAATCATGTGATTACAGCAGTAAATTTCATAAAATCAAATGCACTTAACTCTCGTTTGTTTNCCGAGTTATGCAAAGAAAGTGATGCCGAATTTGAAAAACTCTTGTTGCACTCACACGCGAGGTGGCTTTCCAAAGGAAAGGTTTTAAAGAGGGTTTTTATACTCCATAAAGAAATTCAGCACTTTTTGAAAGATACCAAACCAGACATGCACGCAAAATTCTCAGATGTCCGTTTTCTTATTTCCTTGTCATTTTTGGTAGACATATTTGAATCCGTGAATTCTATCAATCTGGCGCTGCAAGGAAAAAATATCACAGTGCTCCATTGTCACGAAATATTGACGGCTTTCAAAATGAAGCTCGAACTATGGATTACAAAGTTAGAGAATAAGAATTTTGCCCCATTTCCACAGTTGAATACGTATATTGATGAAAATGAGCTTGAAGTCGATGCCGATATTCTTGAAATGATGAAACAGCATGTATTCGTTCTTAGCAAAGAAATGTCTCACTATTTTCCTGGTCTGCGAGAATTTGAAAAACACCATCGGTTTATCACTAACCCATTTGAAGTATCCATTAGTGACCTGCCTTCGGAAGACAATTTAGTTCAGGAACAATTTAGTGATTTAATAAATGATAGGGGTGCAAAACATGTTTTCCGTGAAACTTGCTGTAGTGACTTTTGGATTGAAATGGCACAGTCCTATCCTGATGTTGCAAAGATGGCTCTAAGAGTCCTCATTACATTTGCAACCACCTATGAGTGTGAGTCGGCTTTTTCTACACTACTTACAATTAAAACAAAAGCAAGAAATAGATTATGCGCGAAAAATGATATGCGGATTACACTGGCCAAGACAAAGCCAAACCTAGAAGCTCTAGTTCTGGAAAAACACCTGCAGTCGTCGCATTAAAATTGTTATTTAATTTTTACGATGTAATATTTTCTCAATATATATGTTTTATTCGCTATACCTTTTTTATTCTTTATTTTTTTATTAATAGGGGTCCGCGAGCTATCGAACAATTTTTAAAGGAACCGCCTCGCAGAAAATTTCAAATAATTGAGAACCGTTAGCGGTAAAGGCATTGAGAAACAGTTTGCTACGGGAGTTGTGTGACCTCCGCTTGAATTCTTCTTAAAACAACCTGGATTTGAAATAAGAATATGGATACTTTGTGACTACTTCAGATTTATGTACCAATTCACAAACGTAACCCGACCATGACTGATATTGATGATGCAGGTTTTCACATTGTTCCTCATTTTCAGAACATCCTAGATCTGGAATCTAGTGATGTTTGGTCATTCCAACACATTTAGAAGGCTATTCGGGGCAATCTATTAAATGACCTTAGGAAGTGAAAGTCGACGTTATTTCTTTGCGGAATGTAACTCAAACTCCTTTCATAATAAGTAGGACACTGGCAGAAGTATGAACTCAATAATAGTTTTCATATTAGGAAGTAAAAATATGTAAGTGGTTCGTTTACTGTAAAAATAAAATCTCTATAACTTGTCTTTCATACTTAGTCCGGGTACTAAATTGTTCAAGCACAGATTTTAAGAATTGAAAATTTGTTTCTAATTCTAAATTTATAACACGAAAAACAGGAATAATTCTTACCAATCCTTTAGGAAACATTCTAAATATTTAGAAAATAATAATAAAGTTATATAAGAAATAATTAACCCAATGAAAATAGTTTCTATATAAGACATCATCACTTCGTGTTTTTTAACAGTATCGCAGTAATTTACAATATTTTCTATTACCATTAATGCTTCGGAAAACGACTGATAGTTTTCCTCGTTTTCAAGGTGAATATGTTGCAAAAACTAAATACAAAGTATATCATATTTATTAATTTAAAATTTGGAAAATTAGAAAAATATTATAAAATAAAGTGCATGCTTTCCGATGACATATTTCAGCTAATCAGACAGAAGAGCATCGTCTAAAGTTTTACCATACAATAAAAATCTAAAATATCCTTTAACATTTTCGGCAGAATTTTTTGTTTATTAATCTACAATTATTTATGAATAATGATCAAGAATCTCTGACTAATTTGGATTTTATTCGTATGTGTAAAACATAAAAATTGTTATTAAGGTTCAGTTTAAAACAAAACATCTCAGCATGAAATAAACTCTCTTAATCAATATAAAAAACCATTAAAATTTATACATTTTTGCCGTGAACACTGAGTAGTTAAATAATTTTCATTTTGCTGATCGTGATTTAAATAATTTAAAAACTTGCTAGACATGTAAGATATATTCAAATATCAAGAGGAAGAAATAAAAAAAATAATATGAATCTTAATTAATGTAGAGACAGAAAATTTAAGATCAAAGAAGACATAATAAGGACGAGCACTTGAAAGACTTGGAAACCGAAGTAAATAAGAGAATAAATGATCACACAGATACATACTCTATTATAATACACGGGAATAGATAAAGAAATGAAATACATTGCAGAAAATTATGGCATGATCAACCGAAATAAAATAATAAAAGAAGTAATTGAACAATGTTAAACATGCCAGAAAATTAAAGCATTAACGATTGCTACAAAGGAAAAACGAATGGCATTGGTCGCAAACGAACCATTACAGAAATTTTATATATACATTAAAGGTTCAGTAAGACTAGGAGAAAGAAAATGTATATTCGTGCAATCATTGATCAGTTTAGCAGGTACGTATTATTAACAACTTAAAGACCGAAAATTGTTAGTAATATTTATTCTATACAAACTTTGGATCAGACAAATTTTAAGTCAGTTTTGTTTATCTCTGTTTAATTAATTAAACTCCATATTTACGTGATTTACCTTTTCTTTAGAAATTTATTATATTATAATTTGTTTGATAAAACTCTGTGATTACCTTACCATCATATAGTTTTCTTAACAATAACTAACAAACATGATTCTAAGTTTATGCGATAAATGATTCTATAGATTTTTTTTCCATCAAAAAGTTTATCGACTGCTTAAACATTAATGGTTTATAGTAAACGGTTAGCGAGTATCTGGACGAGTATGATGGGTAAGATAGAATCTCATAGCCTAATTTGTAAGGTTATTAGTGATATATGAGGTTGTGCGTTGTCTTGCAGAAGATTAGGGCATTTTTTATGACTGATTCTTGGTTTTGATAATGCAATTGTTTATGCATTTCTTAAAGTTCGAGACAGTACTTTTACATGGTTTATCAAAGTTTTAGAACGATTTAGTAGATCTCCTATTGAAGACAACCAAACAGTTACCATGATAAACTTTTCATATCAAGCATCAGTTGTATGAAGTATTTCGATGATTCAATTTAATTAAGTCGTTATACGGAATGTCGTCGGTTGCCTTAAAAAATTCTCTTTTCATCATATGTCAAAATGAGTTCAAGAAAATTGTCATTTAAGTTTCGAAAGAGAAGAACAAAATACACTTTAAAATGACACATCTGTAGATTTTTATTTAATTCATGTGACAACTATTTTGTCTTTCCAAATTTTGAAGTTGGTTAGAAAGAGTTTTAAATAATACACCTAGTTTAATAAAAATCTCTTTAAGTGTGATGTGTGGATTAGCTTTGACTAATGTTCTCAATTGATCACTGTCAATATCAGAATTCGCAACCTAATAGTGATCTTATGAAGACTAACTAAATAAACTAAATAAACTAAATAACATCTTTAATTTTCTTACCTTTTATTATTGCCTCAATTATTGTTTAACACTGGACATAAAACAAATACTCAAAACATTTTTTTCATTATGGATACATAGTATCCGTCTATTGACGTAAGTATGATAATCCTGCATTGCATTTTTTTATTCTTGATTATATAATTTAGTGAAAGAATCTAAAATCATATTAGCATCTTTAGTATTAATTTCCTGGTTTTTGGTTTATTAGTTTCTGTGTAGGACACTCTTATTTGACTTAAAAAAGTAAAATATGTTAGGTTTCACAATTTTTGGTAGTTATCTTAATAATAATGATAATACAGGGTTATCGAGAAATATATTCACAAATATCAAAAAATATATATACAAAAATATCAAAAAATATATACAAAAATATTTAGTAATGTATACAAAAATGTAAAAAAAAACTGATTTTAAAATAAATGGTTTTTACGATTAGATAATCTGTAAAATTGTCTGTAGTTTATTAAAATTTTGATCTAAAAAATTAAAATTATATCCATTGCTGTGGAGTCGGACTAAAATTGACGGACTCCCACTCCCACTCAAACTCATTTAGTTTTAAAATGTCCGATTCCAACTCCGACTCCTAGGTCAATTTATAATATTTGTTATTATTTTGGTCGGAGTCGAGATACACGACTCCGACTCCAACTTCGACTCCGCAGCCCTGCTCATATTTAAAAAAGTTTATTTGCTTGCATAAAATATATTTAAAAATTGCTTTAAACCACGGTCTTGTATTTCATACTTGTGTTTCATCTGCAAGATGACTCAACTATTTTACTTATTATCGTCTTTTATATTAACTGATAGAAGCAACATATATATTATAATAAATAAATATTTTATCCATTAAGGTATAAATATGGGTAAACATTTATTTTATGTCTGAAATTTATTATTCGAATGAACGTTTTGAAACAGTTGATGATCGCGATGTAAAGACTCGCAGTCAAAAGAAAAGACAGACTGTAACTGCGGACATATTAAAGCGAGTTAGAAAATGATTGGATCAAAATAAGACAGCAAAATCTATAGCTGATGACTATCACATAATCACCAAAACAGTCTACAATATAATTGAGAAGATTGCAAATGGAAAGCCTGATGCTGAAATTCTTGGGACAAAAAGAGGAAGAAAAAAAATTGCTAACACCGCTATCAAGGATAAAATAGCCAGTTTACTTTGCAATTGCAACACCTACATACAAAAAGAAATGATTTAAATTCTAAATTTAAAATTCTAGAAGATGATATGGTTAAACACAGGGCTGCAGAATCGGAGTTGGAGTTTAAGGATTTTTGGGGAAGTCGGAGTCGGACTCGAAGTCGGAGTTGGAGTCGGAGTCGGAGTCGTGTAACTCGACTCCGACCAAAATAATAACAAATATTATAAATTTACCTTAAAAGGAGTCGGAGTCGGAGTCGGGCAATTTTAGTCCGACTCCGCAGCCCTGGTAAAACAGAGTAAAGTGTTCAAGCTAACTGAAGAAAGGGGCTGAGCAGAAGAAGGTGTGTAAACGTGCCGGTGAAACGTAAGAGCGCTACTAACCTTGAAAAAAAAATGCAATATGCGCATGCAATACAAAACTTAAACAATTGAATACTGATTTTCTTAGACGAGACAGGTACAAATTTGCACCAACGCCGAAAATACGGCTATTCACCCAAAGGCGTCAAGTACATCAACATGGTAAGAGCAGATAGAGGTAACAAAATCTAAACTATGGTCGCGATATGCGTAGAATATATTTCACATTTGAAATAAGAGACGGTGCGTTTAATGGTGATCATTTTTTTAGCTTTATCAATCTTAAACTAGTACCATATTTTGCTGCAAATCCCATCCACGTATTGATCATGGATATTTGTAGGTTCCACCATCGACATGACGTTAAAGCTACTTTACGTTTAAATAATATCACATTCATGTTTCTTCCACCTTACTCTTCACAACTCTACTCTATTGAGGAGTTTTTAGTTGCATGAAATCCTAAATTTCAACATTTATGCATAATACGGTGACTCGTGCTGTCCTCAAGGAAAAAAATTGAAGAAATTTTACAAGATGATTTTATTTTAAGTGGATATTATCGTAATATGCGTAGGTAAGTAGAGGTACTTGCAAGTGAAGAGTTTTTGTAATAAATTTTTGAACAGAAAATTTTAAGTTTGTGCGTAATTTTTTATATAAGTATGGCTTAAAGAAGGTAATTTTTATAAACTGTGGACAATTTTACAGAATTTATAATCGTAAAAACCATTTATTTTAAAATCAGTTTTTTGTACATTTTTGTATATATTACTAGATATTTTTGTATATATTTTTTTGATATTTGTGAATATATTTCTCGATAACCCTGTAATAATATTGAATATTATTCATAATTATAGTAATATTAATAGAAATAATAGTGACAATATAATCATTTCATAGTATTTAGTCTAACTAAAAATATGATACTTTTAAAAGTGTATGATATTTGGTAATTCTTCTGTTAGGAATGTCTAATCTATTTTCCAATGGTCCATCTTCTTGTTGCTTTGTTTCTTTGACACAGTTCTTAAAAACAGAATAAATTAATACTGAAATTATTATTATATTAATTTTCTTAACATTTGTTTGTATAAGTACCTTAAAAATCTCTAATTGCTGATAACACTGTGTAACAATTTTTCCCCGCAAAACAATTTCTATGTTCCTTACACAATTTGAGTATGCTGATTACGAATATGATATTAGTTTTTGCACACCATCTAATTATTTATCGCTATTTAATATTTTCTTTATTTTCTATTTTTCTGTTTTAGATTAATACGCAATAGACCTCTCTTTTGTTTAAAAGTATCAATAACTCATACATTATTAAATAAATGAAGAAGAAGAGTACGGAATTGTGAAAATATTATTACAACTGATTGATTACGAAAAATATAAGTGGGAGGTCTGCGGAGACTTTAAGATGACTGGATTTTTGCTTGGATGACAAGGCAGATATATAAAATATTCCTGCTTTCTTTGTCTCTGGGACAGTCGAGCTACAGATCAACACTATACTACAAAAGATTGGTTCCTTAGAGATGCACTTCTTCCTGGAAAGTACGATGTCATACATTCTCCTTTAGTCAGAAAAGAAACGATCTTCCTGCAGCCATTACACATAAAGCTTGGACTTGCGAAACAATTTGTAAAAGTTTGAAATCCCAGTGGACGGGCTTTAAAATATATTAGCAAAATGTTTCCTATGTTGTCTGAAGCTTAAGTCCAAGCTGGTGTATTCACGGGCCCTCAAATTAGTCTTATGTTGGCGTCAGAGGACTTGGAAAAGAAGATCACTCCTAAAGAAAGGAATGCCTGGAGAGCCTTTAGGAAAGTTGTGGAAGGATTGTTGGGAAATAAGAAGAGTGACGAGTACCAACTACTGATCAGTGATTTGCTCAAACACTTCGAAAAACTGGGCTGCAGAATGTCGGTGAAACTTCACTATTTGCATTCGCATCTACATTGGTTTCGGGAAAACCTTGGTGACTTTAGTGAGGAACAGGAGGAACGCTTCCACCAGGATATGCAAACAATGGAGAAAAGGTACCAAGGAGCGTGGGATACAGCAATGATGGGAGATTACCTTTGGTTTTTGATTAGAGATAATATTTAGCACAAAAAAATAGCACAAAAACATAAAAGACAGTCTCGTTCACTTTCGATTGTTCACACATGACTTTACAATCTACTGTTATGCTATTCCTGTCAGTTTGAGCTTCTTTGCTATTAATATTTTGAACTATAACTTCTTATGGAACATTTTCTGATCATTACAACAAATCTGAAACGAAAAAATTAAAAAATGAGGGTTTTTTGCTAAATTCTTTTTTTTAATTCCTAAGTTGATTCGGAGACGGAAAAAGAAAACCGATAACAAATTCAAAACCAGCATGTTGAAAAGTATCAAAAAATTCTGAAAACCGTTTGCGGAAGAAACTTTCGAAAATTTTTTCTACGCAGTGTAATTTATTAATACTTACCTCGATTAAAGTTCGAATTGCATCTTTTTTCATCATTGAATTTACCAAGAACATGGCTTGTTTACTACTTTCGCAATATTTACAGTAAATTAATAAATCATTCTGAGCATCAATGAAGATATCACAGAAATGTCTGCAGTCCTCTTTTGAAATAGTTTTGCCAATGTTTATATTGGACATTGTTTCAAGAATTTTCAAATGTATTTCATAAATGTACTGTTAAAACATCGTTAAGTTGACTTTTAACTACACTTTTACCTGAATGAATGGAAAAACAGCTTCAACTTCAATGCACTGAGACATCGGTATTTTAAAATCCTAAACATATAAATGAATAAATATATATGAATGCAAGTTGCTTAAAGAAGTTTATATATATATATATATATATATATAT
>MQRK01247627.1:10584-29218 GCA_001938485.1 Girardia tigrina
ATATATATATATATATATATATATATAATAAATATAATTAGGAATAATATTATTAATTTTAAAATAATATAGAAGCTTTATTTTTTTACAGTTAATTTTGTATACATTTATTATATCTTAATGTCTATAAAATAAAAATAAATCTGAATGGTCAGTTGAATGAATCTATGTCATTCAGTCACTTATAAATCATTTGACTTAATAATGCTTTTTTAGAAAGGTTTGAGAACAAATTCCATAATGAAACAATGTTTATAAAAGAAAATTACAAGATATCAAAGTACTTATTCGAATAGAAAAATAGGCAAAATAAAACCAATATATTGGTATAGCAAACATTATTTTAATTCATCAAAATCAACAAGCCATATTTCGTTGTATGTTAATTATAACAGTATTCAAATTCATTGATATTAAAATAATTAATAAAAGCCAACTAAATAACAAGTGCATTTTTAAAAAACATAATTTGAACAAATTTGAATAATCGTTTCATCAATCTCAATATTTTAAATACATTAATTTGTTACAATTTTGTAGTATTTTTTATCTTTTGAAATCTCATTAAAATTTATTATGAAATATATATTTTTCAAAATTATATTTTCACTATTTGTTATTAATTCAAAAAATTTTTAAAATATTTATTTTACTTTTTATTTGTTGATGCTAAAATTAACAAAATTATTTATTAAAATTTACAAAAATATTTCCTCGCACATTTTTTAATTCTTCATTTTTTTAAAAAATATTAATCCAAAATTTTCCAAAAAAATTCACATTATCTATTAACTTGGGAAATAAGTTCGTAGCGCTTTTACCAAAGAACTTTATTAAAATAAAAACAATAATTATAGGAATAAGTTACTCAATTATATATTCGTCGTTGCTGTTTACAAACCCTCCCAACCTCTCGACCAATTTGTTGATACTGTTCCGCCAAAAATCGACTGGTCTGGTGTCAGAGAAGTTGCTGAACCAGTTTTCAAGGACATTTTCGCTATCGAAAGTAACGCCCTTCATATGGTTTGACAGGCAGCGAAAAAGATGATAATTAGTCGGTGCAAGGTGTGGAGAATACAGCGAATGCTGAAGGATCTCACATTCGAGCTCTTGGAGTGCGGCTTTAGTAACTTGTGAAACATGGGCCTGGCCTTGACATAAAGCTCTTTTCAGTCGAATGGCCTCTTCTCGTGATGTTGACCATGGCATACTTTTCGAGCATTTCCCAGTGCACTATGCCCTCCCAGCCCCACCAAACACATATCATGATCTTCATTGGATGAAGTTCCGGTTTTAATGTCGGTTTTGACGTATCTCCTAGAGCCACCCACTCCTTTATTTGCTTCATTTCGATATATAGGCACCATTTCTCATCTCCCATGACGGTTCGGTACAAAAAGCGCCGTTTATGACTGCGTGTTACTCGATAGCGGGTGAGATGCTGAGAAACGATTTGAAGGTGACTTTTTTTGTTTTTTGTCGATGAGCTCATGAGGTACCCAGGCTTCCAATTTTTCGGTAAATCCAACTCAATGAAAGTGATTGAGAATCGTCTTATTTTCGCAGTTTATTTTAGTCAATTCACGACTGGTTTAGCGACCGTTCTCCTTCAAAAGTGATTTGAGACGTTCTTCATCAGATTTCAGAAGTTTTATAAAAAGTCTTTGTGTAAATTCAGCTTGTTTGGTCAAATTTTCAGCTTTAAAAATGTGATTTTTCCTAATTTTTAAAGTCTTCAAAAAATAAATATCCCATATACTTTGAGTATTCATTATATGATGCATCAATGAAGGAATGAAATGAAAAAGTCACAAACGGAAGTCGATTAGAGATTATTTCATTAAATAAAGGAATATTTTGTAAAATAAAGTACATTTTTTGGAACTTTATCATATTATCTTTATATATTATCTTTAATAGGAGATCCAAATATAAAATATAAATTCAAAATCTCTGTATTGAGAAATAAATTAATTTTAATTTAATTTTGAAGCTTGGTCAATGGTAGAAAGTTATGTGATATTCAAGTGTCAAATATTGTGACCTATGTATTTATCTATTGTTAACAATGACCACTACTTCAAAATTTCATTACTCATTCAGTATTTTTAGAAAAAGTAAACTAAAAATATATAAATTATAAAAACTCATAATCATCATACTTCATTAATCGCTCTCAGCTGTTTGACATAAAGTCTCTCAGATTCCATTAACTCTTTGACGATCATCACTGTCAACTTGTCCTGGATGTATGATTGAATTTTTTATTAGTTAAATTCACTTACTGAATTCATTTCATTTTGAAAATTGGGGTTATCACTAGATATTCGCGATCTATTATTAGTCTTGTCAATAAAAAATATTTATAGAATTATAACCTTTTCTTTCCATAAACCGAAACCCGTTCATTACCTCCAACATGGAATCCACTGGAATTAATCACAATGTAAAACAGAAAAGGTTTGAAAATAGACAAAGATATTATATAAATATTTTTTTTCTATTTTGAATATAATTATTATTAATAACATCAATATAATGCTTCGAACATTTATTACTTTTACAAGTAGAATTGTCCTTACAAACAACTTTCGCTATTATAACAACTTTCGCTATTAACCATTTTCTTGATTAATATTGCTCTGAAGATCATCCAAACATATGAAAACAAATGGGAAAATATTTATGATATAAATTAATGACGCGAACTCTTATTGGTTTAAATTAAATCTAAACATTTGAAAAAGATGTGCGAATTAATATTTTAAATTACATTAAAAAATTAAATATTACATTTAAAATTTTAAATATTACATTTAAAACATATTTTAAATATTTGTCTCTTAAAATTAAATTATTATCGAATATCAGGAATCAAAGAAAATACCAATCAGCAATCTTGGTAGGAGAGACACAATGCGAATCAACACACAACATGCACAATAACAAACAATTCAGAACATTCCTCAATATTTTAACAAATGGAATATTAAATGGTCAATAACCAGGCAAAATAAATAAAAATATAATATTGATAAATAAAAAAACACTACAAAAATAAATCAATCATTTAATTAAAATTTAGCAATTGATTTTAATTTTAATTACTTCTTGAAAAAAACAAAAAATAAAATAAAATAAACATGTTTAAATATTTAATTGTCATAATTTATTTTTCTTACATTATTTTCGATTTCTGAGCGAAATTCGAGAAAGAAATTTTCGACAATAATGTAATAAATTTCTCGAACTGTTTTCCTTCCCTAATATCGTTAGGTGGAATGATCTCACTTCTCGAGATGCCGAAATATTTAATAATTAAACAATTGAAAAGAGTAATATTGAATAAATTATCTTCTTCAGAATTCGGTTGCTCAATATATTCATCAAATGTTTTCAAATTCAATTCTCCGTTCGAAAGTATTGATAATAATTTCAGCAAGAACAAACCGTCTTTCATGAGATCCTTCAAGAATTGTAAATTGTCCATAAAATCGATTTGTGGCTCATTTACACACAATAAATTGCATCTTTGAAACCATTCATAACAGTTTTTAATTTGAAACCTTAATTTATTATTAGTATAAATCGCCTTGGGTTTCACGGTGCTCATTACTAATTTCAACGAATCACAATTTACTGAATTTTAAGAATTGATGTAGTAAAACAAATTGTTTCTTTATTTTGTTAAATCTTTTTTAATATTCCAATGCATTTATATTTTGTAGTAATTAATTATCAAATTAATAATTAAAACATTATTATTTATAAACAACACTCATCCATTAAAAAATATATTTCAAGACAATATATTTCGACGGATCTACGGTCATCTTCAGGTCACTGATTAATAATCAATAAAAAATAAGTTCATATAAAAAGAAAACAATGTAAATGACTAGATGTAGATTCTACTCTTTATTTTACCTTAGTGATAACAAATTTGTTTTGAACGTGGTATCTTTAACATTTTTTATAATATTTTATCGATTTTAACTGAACAGCAAAGTTTGTTCACTTACAGACTAAAAGAAATTTGTAATGAAAGAAAATTGAGGCAAAAGGGGACACAAAAAATCAGACATTAAGAATGATAAACTGTCATGGATTTCTTTTATCTTTGAAGAGAAGAAAACCATTCTTCGAAAATAATTTAATTTTAAAAGAATACTACTTTAACAGAAATCTCACTATGAAGCACAGTGAATTAATAGCACTTGGGAAGATGACAGGAGAGAATTTCAATGAAGTTTAAATTTTGTCGAGAAATTTCTCTAAGATATATAAATTAATATCTAATTATATTGATTGAATGATAGCGATTTGCGTAACCGATATTAAGGTTTGGGTTATGCCTTTTTACCAATACGTCACTTTAGAATTTTTTAATGTGGAATAAATTCTTAATGCATTTTTATTTATATTAATCTTATATATTATCTTCAAATTTTCATTTATCTATCATAAAAATAATAGTATTGTTAAAGTATTGTTTTAATTAAACAAAATTAATAAAGTAATACGATGTTATTATTTGATACTATAGAAAAACAACTGATCCGTACCACAAAATCTAAGTACTAATCAATTGTCTTTCTATAAATAAAAGTTTAGCGTCTGGTGGAAATAAACTTATCTAACCAAAGATGGTTCGATAAATCCGTTTCCNATGTTGTTTTTATTTGGTAATAAAATAAATTAACGAGTTAACAATTAAATTACAATAAATTAACAATGTAATCCACAAATATAAATACCATACACTGTAGTAAACGTCAGAATCAAAGTATACCGCAATTTTACGACGTTCAGAGAATAGATAATCAAATATTGTGATATAGTTCTCGTAATGGATAGGAATGCTAATTATTAATTGATAATAACTGCCAGAGAATTGATAGTCAGTCAGAAAATAATTTGGCACTGTAATAATACTCAGTCGGAAAATAATTAGGCACTGGATAAAGTTTGTCGGGAATAATAATCTTGTAGTCAGGTAAATATTTTTTCAATTAATAATTTGATTGATTTCAATTTTGAATTTAAAATTCAAAATTATCTTCGACCAAATTATCATAATGATAATTTAATAATGATAATTCTTTTTATAACTTTCATTTCTTTCCTTATGATTATTTCTTGGTTATAATTTCTTTTAATTTCTTTATAATTTCTTTCTTGATCTTTCCTTATTATTATTTCTTGATTACTCTTTCTTCTTCTTGTTAGACAGATAACGAACAAAAAAAATAAAACAAAACAAAAACAAAAAAAATAAAAATAAACACTACACGAGACACAACAACACATGCCAAACGCAAACTTGCCAGAGTATTACAGATACTATTTATTTGTTATGGCATGTTGTATAAAATCATAAAGTTATAAATTTAAAATATTAAAAAAATAAACCTTACACCCATAGAATTCATGTTCGCTAAACCAAAATCGAAAATTCAGATAACTGAAGAATATGTCGAAAATACTAGTCATGTTCAGACCACCTTCAACTGACTTACAGACTTCAATTTAAACATTACCATGTATAGTGGAAAAAAGAAAATCCAGAAAGTCAAATCTAACACGGGTAAACTTGATTAACGTTAATGTCACCTTTTCTCTAAACGGCCACTGTAAGATACAACCGAAATCTGATCGCATTATTCCGAAATAAAGTGAAAAGTAAGTTTGGCGACATACTCCGTCTTTGAATGAATATACTTTCATCTTCATCTTGTATCCGTATTCTTGTGTGTAAAAAGCTTCACTTTATATTGCCTAAACACTTCATATTCTTGCTTCCTCGAATTTATCTCGATAATCTGCGATTATCCATATGTAAGGGACGTATCTGTACGTTTTCTTTCTTGATCTAATTACCGGTGCTACTGGAACAACTATTTTTGCTTTTAATTCTTGGTATCCTTTCTCTAATTGTAATCAAGACTTTGATGTCATCTTACTAATGTTTTGAACATCTCGTGATAAATCTGTGTGTAGTTCTGCATGCTCTTGTAATTTGTTGGCCAGTTGTTGCCATTCTGTCATTTTATTTTATTCATGAAATCGTTATATGTTTGCGTTCATTATCTCGCAGATGATTTGTTAGCTCATTCTTTCTAATAGATTCACATGCACCATAAGGTCAATTTATCTTTTTGTTATCGCATTCATTTAAATGATTTTTAAGTAGCACTATGCGTATCTCTTCAAAATTATTATGGTATATTCCTTTATAGAAATTACATACCTCCTCACTGTCTACATTTTGATGTTTGAACTCTAATTCTCTTATTGGCATGTTATCGTTACAAAATTCCCATTTTACTAATCACAAAGAGCCTTATGATTGCATGTGTTGCTCCTGACTGTTATAACATATCTCTTGCTCACATTGGAAACATTGTATTTGTCTATATACGCATTCTGTTATACGTTGCTCTAAAATACTAATGCTATCTTGTGTTTCACATTGATTAAATATACATTTTACTTTTAATTTTATTATCTCTCGGTCAGATGCTTCATCGGTTGCAAGGTCATTAATACTTATTTTTTGACAACATTCTACCTCTCCTACTGGACAAGGTTTAATCTCCATAAAATATGTTTTCTCACATATAATACAAATATGACATCCGTAAGGGGTTTGCTTTGTTTCTATCAAAATTAGTTTACAAATGCAACATTTATATTGATCAAGAATCTTCATTCCACTCTTTTGTTACGGTACTGAACCCATTAGAAAACCCATTATTGAAAATAATAACCAATTAAAATATTTTAAGTAAATTTATTATTAGAAATATAAACTAAAATATAACACAAGGAAGAAGAAGACATCAACAGGAAAATATATTCACTTATAAACATTTCATGTCATTTTGATCCCTACGAGGCTGTACCGCAGCATCACGAAGATTAGAAGAGGGGTTGTGGGCCCTGAAAGAAAAATTAAGTAAAAATAAGCCCGAAATTAAAAAATTACCTGTAGGACTATCCATTATAGTTAGGAGGTCAGCCGACTCTCCACGCGTAGCTCTCAGCGAGACCCACCCCTAGACACCGCCCGCGGAATTACAGCATTCTCCTGCGAAAAGATATACCCCTGCAAAGATATATAAATTAATAAACAAAAAACAAAGACTAATTAAAAAATTACCGTGACTCAGGCCGCGATCTAAAAATAACCTCGTACGACCTGAATTGACCGCATGCAGGCTCAGGAAATAATGACGTGGACCGGCACACGAGCTCCAAAATCTATAATAAAAATAAAATTTCAAAAATTTTAAAATTATTTTGGATGCATACCTACTTGGCTGTCCAACCAGCAAAGACAAAAACCCAGACAGTCGGCTGATTGGTCAGAATGAGGACGCAGAGTGTCCATCCAGCATTATAAAAGAGACGACCCCTTCGTCACTAATTGAACATTTTTAGACATACATTTTGACAAATTATTAATTTGCAAAACACGTTTTCGGCCTATTTCAAAAGAACAATTTAACTCAAGATAAATTCCGACGAGCAACTTTTACGTACCATTTTGAGTAAACAATTTGGGGAAAGCCATTACCTAGCGAACGACGTGAAAACCAAGAACGACCGACTGAGCACAACAAAATTTGAGCGTGATAGAGTCCTAACATTTTTCCGGAGCCGAACCTGATTAATCCGCAATGTAATTTTATTTCTAAATTAGAATTTTTCCTTTTAATAAAAGTATCGAAATATTATATGATTTATTTTTTCGTTATTGTTGTTTTATTCACTGATTGATCTGAACGCATAAAGCCTAAACTTTATTTTTACACTCTAAATATTTCGAAGACCATCGTCGCCGCCGTCCGTCACCCGAATGTCACAGGACATTTTGTTAAACGCTGAACCGCCAGCGCAGGAAAGAGATCGTGCGATCCCGATGATCGTCCGCGTCTCGTCGATCTCAATTGAGACGTTCGAGGAGGGCAGTTTTGGAGCCTCGGTCCTCAATCGGATCGAACGGCGAAATGGCCTCTACCGACCAATCTTCGGGCTATTTCCAGAAACTTTTGTATCGTTTGAGAACGAGTATAAAGGAATTTGAATGAGTACCAACAATGATATTTACTTTGAGAATATTAAAACAAATAAATTTATTTTTACGAATTTTACTATTTTTTGTTTATCAAATTAAGTATTTTGTAGGAAAAGCTTGGTAATTTTATTTTATGAATTTTTATAAAATTATGGGTTTCATCAATTGAATGAGTTTTATTAGTCTATAAATTTGAGGATAGAGAATTGTTAAACTTATCAAAGAAAGTACGTTTTGATTTAAAAGTTTTTTATTAAAATTTCTAATTGTGAGTAAAATTTTTAAACATAACTGACAAATTGAAGTGAAGTGAAGTGATTGAAATTAGTTTATTTTTTAGACGGTACTAATACGAATCATTATTAAATTAAATGAGGAAAAATTTTAAATGTCCCGTTGAAATACAATATTTTGGTAATTTCAGTAAATCTTGATTTGATAGTCGTAATTAGAGCGTTGATTTTCTGAAAACTGATTGTCGGTACTCTGAGAGATAATGATGCTAAACAGCAACAACAGCGCATAACGAAATTTTAATGAAGCGCATATTCTGCTCTAAATTGACGAACAACAATGCAACAAGTTAATAAAACACAACAAACAGATGCATCAAGTTCACACGCGGACATAACATTGCCATAAGTTTCATAGTACACAGTAAACATAATAATAGATGGTAAGGTATCGAGTTATAGTCTAGGAAAAAACATCATCCCCGAGCGACACTTTGCTAGGTGGGAGACCCATAGCCCGTCCCATCTTTATTAGAACCCGATGGCCCTTCAAACTTGGCACTGCCAGGCAGATGTCGAGCGAGAAGAGGCGTCCGACCCTTAGACAGAGATAGTAGTTTAAGATGTAATAGAATGAGTTATAAAATGGTATAAACCGAGACTGGGTTGTGGCTGCCCCTTAATAGTCACTGGGGGCTCTGAGCACTTAAAACTGTTATGGACAAATGGGTCGTGACACTTTATATCGACGTGATTGTATCAATAATTCAGTCATCGCTCAGAAGGATGAGTGAATCTAGAATACATACATTTTCTATAATATTGATGAATATTTTATTCTACACACTCACGAAAATAATCGTTCTATTTGCACAAGCATACATTATTTATTCATTCATCACACTCAACTTTGGTACCAATGGGTCGGTCGATCGATCAGTTGTTTTGCAAAATTTTTTAAATTCATCATTTTTGGAAAACTTATTGCTTTATTAAATTCCATTTTTACCTTTATTTTTACTTTTATAATTACATAAATCATTACTTTGCAATTTTTTTCTTACTTTTACAATTAAGTTACATTATTTTATGATTTTACTTATACATTATTTTATTGATTTATTGAGATGGAAAGTTGCTCAAATCTAAATATTATATCAATTATATTCTTACCTATTCTCATTTATGACTTGACATCTTTTCTATTCTCTTATTCTTTATTTCTGGGGTTCTATTACTCAGTTGGTTTTATAAATACAATATATTTGCAAATTTTGGGGCTACTTCTACGAGTATCTACTTACAAAATTCTATATCATTTTTAACTTGTCAAACTCATCGTACCCATTTTCGTCATTTTCGGGTAAAGTTTTAACCGAACCGTACTAACTTTATCCAGAGCACAACTCATCCAAAAAGGAAAACATGCATACAGGCTGAGTCCCCAAAAATGTTGTGATGTTGTCGTCATCAACATTTTTTGGGAACTGAGTTATTTGGCTTTCAGCCCTTAGGTTATCGGGAACCACCCAAAACATATCCTTACACTGATGTTATATCCGCATTATAACTCACGTATATATCTATTTAATTATCCCCTTACACTCATAACACCTCAACTTGCCTCTCATCCCCTCATATCATCTGCAAGCAGTGATAGCTGATGAGGACCTTCCAGGTGCAATACCTACACAGGTTTAAGACCAGATAGGCCAGATCAGCTCTAGTGCGTATGATGTGAAGGTTGGAAGCTAACATTCACCTCTTACTATTTTATCTAATATGATTATCTTTACAAAACTGTCAACTTGAATATCCTAACGCAAATCCTTCTTTTATTTGTGTATAATTTTGGTGTCAAGACGTGTGCTTTAGACCAAGACAGAGTTGCTATTATTTTATACTTATTATAATTTAACAACGAACTAATAACATGAGCCAATTTACAAGAAAAAAAATGTATTTTGAGAAACACTATCACTTTATCCAAGCTCTTCTTGATCTTATGTCTCTGACACCTCTTCAGATAGTTTTCGCCGCGAAAATCGGCAATCGTCCACTGGGTACTACGCGTCTTCACTTCTCTGTCATCTTGAGGCTCCATCTTCTATCTCATTCTGAGACTAAATTGATCGAATAGAGCCGATCCACCACGCGAAGTCGCGTCTCCAAAGTCACCGAACTCTTTATCACCTCTGACGACTTTTAAGCCAATCTTTAGTAGCTCTACATCCTCGCGCAAATTTATAATTCCTTTTCGGTAGGCTTTCTTCTCCTTTTTATGTTTTGCGTTCTCCTGTCGGAGTCATCGATTCTCGATCTCAGATTGTTGAAGCGCGATTTGTTCGAACATTCTGGAATTATCATTAAAAGAAAATAAATAGTTATTGAGCTCGTTGTTCTATTCTACGAATAGTAGTTTAAAAAATCTCAGTTCAGTTTCGAGACCGCGCTCTCACACGAAGTCGCCAGACATGTTCTCATCTTTGTATTCCAAGGAAAGGTCCTCAACTTGAACTGTGACTAATCACGAGACAAGTCGACCCTTCAGACGTTAATTTGGTTAACGTAATTTTAATTAATATCCTACCCAAGGATATTCGAGTTGATTTAAAACTTCAAAATTATTCTGAAATAATAAAATAAAATTTATTTTCGATCAAGATATATTGAAATGATAAAATGAATTTATAAAACAGTACAAAAAAATTACAAAATGTTGCATCGACCCGCTCATTACTCCTTTAATTATTTTTCATTTTAATTATAGAGCCCGAGAGATAGAGGAACTCATTAGTCTCTACCTCGGTTTCAAAAAAGTAACGATACCAACCTTGTTAACTCTTAGATTGTTCGTCCTGTAAGTGAGGCTTCTATCAAATGTCGAATGTTTCTAATGAGTGTTTCAAATTTTGGGTTTTTCACTCTCGCTTTGACCTCTTTGTTTTAGTCTGATTTTAAACAAAAATCACTCAGTATTTATAACAGAATTTCATGATTTCTCTTCATCGTGGCTGCTTTCGATTGGTTCACGTAAGTTATGGAATCATATGATCAGTTTTTATTTGTACACGTCCCGCCAGGTTCTCAAACACGGGGTACGAGCAAAAAACGAAAATAAATGATATATTCTTTATTTATATACCAAACAATGATTTCATAACTAGTTGGACACTCATTTATCATCATTTTTTGTAAGAGCCTTGTTAGTTCGTAAATTTTTTATTTGTGAGTTTATATATTTAGCATATTTAAACGAAAATGTTAAAATCTTTGTTTTGGTTAATTTCTACAATTGGATTTTTGCGTTTTGCGGAATGAAATTTGTGATATTTAGTTTTCCGGTAGTTAATAATGTATATTATATTTTTATGTTCTTGGGGAGTAACAGCGAACGCAAGACTTACCAATGACGGTGGAAACGGTTGATGAAGAATTGAAAATTACTAAAAAAACTGGAAGCTTTTTTATGAAACACGATGCTAAATAAAAACGTGTGAGACAGTTTCAAAAAGACTAGCAGCTCTGTGTGCTAAAATACAAAGAACTTCATAAAGATTTATTGGGAACAAAAATTTACAAAGACTTATTACAGAATTTATTGTGCATAAGAGACCGTAAGGACATCAGTGAACACAAGATAAAACATATTCAGACAAATCGTCTATCGATATTGGTAATGACATACGATGTAATCACCAAAGAATGATTTGTAATTCTGATAACAGCAATTAATCAAAACAGAATTTTGTGTGATAAATAAAAATATAAAACACACAAGTAAGATCATTTCGAATTTGAAACGTTTGTTATTCTTGCATTTTTTATAATTTCTATTTTGTGGGGTTCAATATAGTAGGGGGAAAATGTATATTCTGCATCAATCGATAAATTTTCCCATAATCTTGATTACCATAGAAATGGTGATGTCTCCTTGGCAACGAACCACGGTAACCAATGAAATCGCTCGGTTAATATGGAAATCGGTACAGTAACCATAGTAAACGGTAATTATGTGTTACCGACCTCCCCCGGGGAAGGTCAAAATCCCATAACGTTGCGAGGGGTTTCCAGTTGCCATAGCAAAAGGTCAAGGTCAGCAAACGTGGAGAGACCGTTTCCAAGGTCGCGGTAACCATAGCAACAATTACATTTTCCATAGAAACGGTTTAGATCACCTTAGCCTAGGCAGCAAAGGTAACCAAGGTCCCTATGATCTTAGCAACGTTTCTGGTTGGTTCCTAGGTCCCTAACAACAGTAACCAAGGGACTGATTACCTTAGTAACGGATACAGTAAATCAAAGTGTTTTTAACCATGGTAATGGTAATTGTATCTATAGCAACCGTGACCCTTTCCCTATCAATCGTAGAAAAAAGTGCTAATCGATCGCTGCACAGTCCCAAATGTGCTAAGCGATATTTTTAAAGTTCTAATTGATAGTACGCATTATGCCGCATATTTTTAATGTGCTAGCACAGTACTATTTAAGCTACATATGTGCAAAAGTGCAAAAATCAATACATACAAATTTTTAAAAGTGCTAAAGTTAAAAATCGATATCATGTGTTTGATGCACATTTTGATTTTCTATCTGAATTGCAATTAAAATTTTCATAAATTGATTATTTTTCCTATAATTAACTTAATGTGCAAATTTACACAAATTTACACAAAGAAGCACAATATCAAAAATGTGCTCATGCGCTTGAATAGAAACACATATACAAACATTCAGATTCCATATCAACATTTTCGAAAGTGCTAAAAAATCGATTTTTTCGTATATATATATGAAACCCATGGGTTATATGTATGTTGTTTACCATCAAGCAATACCTCATGAATGGACTAATGTACCACATCAACAATCACAAGTATCTTGGTCACCGTTACCAAGATAAATAACCTTTTATATTATATGTAAAAACTATATGTATAAAACTCCGATTATACTTAAAACGGGCATAGACATTATACATAACATGTTACGGTCAGAAAATTCATTAAGACCTTATAATATATTCACAAACATGCAAACATAGTACCCAGCACACAGAAAGAAAAGTCGGCAAAATTTTATACATATATTCAAAGGTCAATGACAAAGAAAAATTGTTTTATTTCCAATCCCCTCGAAAGTCGTAGAACGTTGTAGATGTCGCGCGAAGACTAAAAACAATCATATGATTGAACGAAATAGATAAAGTCAACAAAATTACCCGATGACGAAAAAAGAAAATTAACCCCTCCCTGGACAGCACACGACGAGAGAGACCCGGAGCGATGGTCCGTCGAGGATTTTCATGTCCCAGAGAAAGGTTACGGGTCTTTGAAGGAAAAGGAATTAATTAAAATGAATCCGAAAAATAATAAAGTTTCTTACCGAAACACCCTGTGGAGCTGAAAGGTCATCTGACCCACTCCGTATAGCCCCTCGCGGGACGGACCCCTGAATAGAACCCGTGGAACGCTGGTCTATCCTCGAAAGAAGTTATTCACCCTTAAAGAAAAAAAAGTTAATTAAAAAATCAGACAAAAATTAACAAAGTCACCTACTGGATTATCCAATGAAGCTACGGGGTCAACCAACCCTCCCACGAAAGATCTTCGCGCGAGCAATCCGTGGACGAAATCTGCGAAGTCGTAGGACCATCCTGAGGAAGAGTTATAGGCCCTGAAAGATCAAACAATTAATTAAGAAAAATAGAAAATTAATTAATCTTTCCATGATTAAGCCGTGTTCTCACATGTTCAAGCCGTGTCTGCTTGTGTGCCTTGGCGGTAGGGGGCGTGTGGAGAAATAACGATCGGTTTTTAATTCTGGTTGTTTTACTCAAGAGGACAATTACGGCAGATTCAATAGAGTGGAATATTTATTTAAGAATAAATCTTCTAGATCCGATTTCCCTTCTCATTTACTTTTACAAAATTAATAATTTCTTTTTAATAAATTAAATTTTAAATATTTTATTGTAATTTAAAATGTATATCATTCTCGAACAATTAATCATCATGAACATCCCAAATCCAAATTTTCCATCTAGTCGAGAAAAGCGCATTTCCATATAATAAACTCAACATAATAATTTCAAAATACTAAATTAAAAATATCCCTCGCACCTACAATTTAATTATTATTGTGATTCTATATAACTCGGTGTAAATTTATCAAGTTATATTAATTCTAGGTTTCCTATAAGGCTTTAATTTCCATACAGCGCGAACAAGTAATAATCTGAATAGTTTTATAATGCGACAAATCAACTCCAACAAAATGCAGTTTACATAAAAACAATATTTAATCTCTCTTGGCTACTCCCTCTAACTATCCCTATCTTGATCTGTTTTTCCTTTTAAGACAGCGTTTTAATCCTCGGTGTTTTTGTATTCGGTAGTTTTATGTTAAGTATTATTTTCACTTTCAGCATTTTTAGAACAGGTGTTTATGTAAGCGACATTTTGTACGAGTGGTTTTATCTTTCGGCATTGTGATTCAGCGTTTTAGCGTGTGACCCTTATAACCAGGTATGAATAAATCTCGTTATAGGTGATTCCACTGTATAAATTTAGAATTTATGCTGATTAAATTTAATTTGTTGTGTCGTGTTTCCTCCTATTGACAACATTTTTGCAAGCTGATCCCCCATCCGTTTTTAGAGTTCAACGGCAACTCTTACGCACTACTTTCCTCGATCATTATTAACTGTTTGAGGGAACAGACGCGTCTCCTCCGCTCACATCAACAAGTTGTGTGTACATCGGAGCGCCTTTGGGTTATCTACCAGTACAGAGTGTGGCCCGACTGGTAGCTCAGTTTCTAAGGGGTAGATATCATTTCTAATTCATGTTCGAACGATTCATTACTCAAGTTTATTAGTTAGATCGGACAAAGAGAGTCCCGAGGAAATAAACGTCGGTCCGCCCGCGTGCCCCTTGCATTCTGCGGCCGGCCTGCGTCACCTTCAAAGGGTTCTTCGTCTCGAATTATATTCTGTTTATTTCATACTGGTACTCAGTTACATTTTCACTTGATTATACTAATCTCGCTAATTCTTTTTCCATCGGTTCATTTGTTTTCACTCGTTTATGACACTTATTTTATGATTTATTATTTCATTTATATTTTTATAATACATCAGACCCTCAAGTTATTCTACTTTAACTCTGTAATTTTGTAAAATGTCACTTGTAACTATAAAAGTCAATTAATTGGAACGAAGACAAAATCAATAATAATTAGACCCCACATAATGACTGTTATGTTTGATCCGACAATTAAAACGATATTCGACATGAATAATGAAATTCGTAGTAGTTCCGAGTAAAGGAAACATTTTCCTAAAGTATTGAAGAACTCGAGTTTCTCTCTACATCAGTCAAACTTTAACTCAATCGGACTCCGTTTGAACGTTATTTGCAATACCTCGTAAAAATGAAATATACAACACGTTTCAAAATTAAATTCGGAATAAAAATCAAAATAACAGAAAATAAAGATAATGAAAAAAACAGAATAAAAACAAAATAATCAAAAGATATTAAGATAGATAAACTAAACAAAAATTAGATCAAATTATGAGTAAAATTCACGCTAAAATCGAATCAAATCCCAGGATCAAAATTGTTCAAACCGAATCTAATCAAGTTAGTCTTAAACAAAATTTATCGATTACTCAATTAGTAGTTCAATATGATTCCTCATTTTATTATTACTGTGAGGATAAATAATTATATGATATTATCTTTATTATACTAAATATATTACAATAATGGATCCAGAATATTCAAATTAATCTCCTGAGTATGTTTAAATAATATTAACAACTCGTGTAATTTTTAAATCACAAAAATATATCTTTATATATATATATATATATATATATATATATCTTTTCTTTAATGAACTTTTCTTGATAAGCATCACCAATAAATAAGTTTATTGTTCTCTGACTAAAATTAAATCAATTCCTGAAGTTAGTCCATGAAATTCTCAAATCATATCTTCATTCTCCAATCAATTAGGTTTAGATGATCAATAAACAATTAGATAAATCTTTGCATAAAATATTCAAATTAATAAGATTATTAAAAATTCTTTATCTTTAATTAATTAGGAAAATATGGAATTTAGATGATCAATTAGGCCATTAGACAAATCTTTAGATAAAACAATTAAATTAAATTGACCAGATAGTTACCAAAATATTTAATCTTTAAACCCAATAAGATCAAAATCATTGAATTAAATCAACCGTAAATTATTACTATTATATAATAAATCTCAGTAGTACTCCCTATTTACACTACTAACACGACTCGGTTACGTATCAGAGTCCAAGGACCACCTCTCTCAATCCCTTGGACTCGGAGATGAACCGCAGGCATATTCCCGGCCCGTCGGACCTCCAATTAAGACCTCCAGGGTCATCTTTGTAGGCTGGAGTCGACTTCGACTCGTGGTGGTAACTCGTTTTCAAATATTTCATTATGATATCAAAACAAAGATATCGACGACCAGATAAAATATTTAATTAATCAAGGATATCAACAACCAAGATGGATGTAAAACAAAAGAAATTTTTAATTAATCAAAAGTATCAACGCCAGGATGATGTATAAAAATTCAAATAATCAAAGATATCGATAATAAAACGGAATATAAACATTTAATAACAAAATAAAATACACCATAAATGAACCTACCTCCCAAAGTGATCTTTTCTTCTTTAAAATTAAGAAAATGCGTATCAAAACAGTGGCGTAATAATTATCGTAAACCGAAATTGTTAAAACAGCGAATTATTAAAATTGTGCCAATAAAATTGTGACAATCACTGTCGTAAAATAATGTAGATACTGTCGTCAGAAAATTGTAAAATATTGTCGTTAAAAATTGTCGTTTTGTACTGTCATAAAAGAATGTAAAATACTGTCGTTAGCAAAATATGTGACGTTTAAAAGTGTGCGTTTGTACGAAACCAGCTCGGGTATTTATACGCTACCGGATATTCGAATTGCCCGATATATTCGGGCATCCGGTATGTTATTGCAGTTATTGCAATGTTTATTCAATTGGTTGTCGCAGCATTCGTGATTCACGGATGCACTGCCGACATCTGCGATATTTATCATTATCGCCTGGTAAGTCAAGCTATGATTTCCATCGAAACATTCTATCGTTTGTTTATTTGATAGAATGAAAGGAGAAGGGATGTTTATCGGAAGTCTGCAATCGTACTGCGGTATTCTATCAGCGACAGGATGGAAGGAGATAGTAAGTCGTCAAGTTAACTAATCACTGTATGTTTATCGTTTGTTCATCTACAGACTGCCACCCAGGACGTCAATGCCGCCTCAACCAACGGTCGTGATTAATCCTGAATCATCTTCGGTAAATAAATTTTTTTAATTAATTAAGGAATTCTTGATTAATACTTTTATAATTTTTAAAGGTCTCGCAACGTTCTTCGATCAACTCCGAGCTCACAATCATTCTCGAGGCGCGCTCACAGATCTCTCCGGACTTCACCACCTCGTTGACGCACAGAAGACACTTAAACGTAACCGGAATAGTCGAGTTTGACTATTCCCAAATTTCACGACAACTCTTTGCTCGCGGGTGGTGCAATGGACGGAAGGGGTCTAACGTGAGGTCTAAATGTCGGACGTAACAGTTCGTATTTTATCTGGTGTGCTGCGAAAAACTTTCTCTTTTTAAATGTACCATGAATTAAAAAGGTTTGGCTGATGTTAATTGAGAATCAAAAGCCTTTTTGAAAAATGTTTTGGAAATGAATAAACTAATATCCTGACATCTGTGAAATTATTTTTTAGTTTAGTATTTCCACATGTTTTCTGAATGTATTTTGCAATTCTAAATTTTTTTCTTATAAGGAATCAAAATCATGTCCTAAATGATTGAAAAACAGCGAAACCTAAAGCAAGAACGGAACAATTATGATTCCAATGCATAAAAGCTATGAGGGGTTAATTTAAATTTTGAACTCGCCTGAATAATTTATTAATTTTTATTTTAAAGGGTAAAATATTTTTATGTTAATATGCTTATTCAATATTTTAAAATTAAAAATGATATAATAAAATAACTATTAAAAAATCAAAAACGTTTTTAAAAATAAAATATTTTTTAATGTGTTTTTAAATATTTTAAAAAATTTAAAAAATGATATAATAAAGGAAAATCATAAAAAATTAAATATCTATTTAAAAATAAAAAATATCTTTTAATGTATCTATTAAATATCTTAAAATTAAAAATGTTAAGAAAACTATAAAATTTTAAATATTTATTTATA
>MQRK01247627.1:29268-41071 GCA_001938485.1 Girardia tigrina
ATTAAATATCTATTTAAAAATAAAAAATATCTTTTAATGTATCTATTAAATATCTTAAAATTAAAAATGTTAAGAAAACTATAAAATTTTAAATATTTATTTATAAATAAAAATATTTTAATAAGCAATTTTAAATAAATTTTGAAAATAAATTTTAAATAATTTTTGAAATAAATTTTCAGGATTTTAAAAATTGAATTGAAAAGAATTTAATAGATTAATCTGTGGCGAAATAATTAAATTAACAGGAAAATTTGTTTTAAATATGTGAATTGTTATAGAAATAAATTTCGGTTTTAAAAAATGAACTCGAATATCGACGCTGCAACCACCTCTCACAAAAGCTATTGAAAAAATCTCATTACATGTTTAAATTAACTTAACGAGTTCCAGATTCAGCAGAACATTTTATGAAGCGTATGGAAAATTATGCCCACGGAATTTGAAGAAATGTTGCACAAGCTAGATATGACAATGACATGGCAAGAAAAATGTAACGAGCATGGCAACACAATGTTACATGTGTGAAAAGTCATTTACAAATGACAATTACAAAGTGAAAGATCATTGTCATTTCACTGGCAAATATCGATGAGCAGCATGTAATAACTGCAATTTGCGATGTAAAACATGCACAAATATTCCCGTTGTATTCCACAATCTCTATTGAGATACGGGTTTGATTGAGCTTGCGTAGCACCACATTCGACCTTTACCGCGGTGAGTAACTTCCCATCTACTGCTCAATGGGCCTCCACTCTCGAGTTGCTTTGCAAGTCTCTCTTCAATGTTCGGTGGTGAGTTTTCCAAATGATGTTTTGTCTAATTTCTAATTTTTATAATTTCTGATCAATTTATTGATCATGAATATTTAAAATTTACAATTTTCATATCTTCATAACAACATAATGTTGTTACGAAGATTAAAGATGAAAGTAATTAAAATTATTGTGATAAACATATAAAATGTAAAAAAAACATAATAATTTAATAATAAAAAACTAAATAATGATTATATAAAATATAATCATTAAACATCTACTCGGAACATCTACATCTATATAAAACTAAAATATTAACAGAATATTAAATACAGATATAAATATAATATAAATAATTAATTACTTAATATAGATGCATGGATCTAAATAATCCTTTAATAATTATAGTAAGAAATATCGACGAAAGGAATATTTACACATCTAAATATATGGATATATGAACTTTTAGTTACTTCACTAAGTCAGCAGTTAATTGAGCTGGCTTTTGATAAGGCAATTGCCATAATTTGTTGTTTTCCATCTCATTTAGTCTTCCAGAGCGTTGCTCATCTTGAAAATCATATTTAATTCAGTGGCTTTATCATCATTTTTTCTTGCAGTGTTGAATATTTATTTCATTGATGTTCATCTTTATACTAATGTATAAACACCTTTTCTCTTATATGTCAAAAAATTAATAACGGATCGATAAAGTTGTCAGGTACTGCTGTTGTTTCAGCAACTCATAGCGTTGATTTGTCGCCGTCATCTGTCACTCCGATGGATCTAACAAAAAGCTCGATTTTATCATTAGTCGATATTATCGAATCTGACATTCTGACAAGTCAACTACATTTTTATTATCTTATCTTGATGCTGTTCCTAAATCTGTTATACTAATAATGATACAGCGACACATCACCGGTACAATCACTTTTCGGAACATCTACACGTTTCCCTGCATAACTCACCGAAACAAACACTACACCAACAGACAGCGAAATTGAAAAAGCAAGAAAACACTTCGAAAACATCGACAAAGATAACTTTTGTAGAGTATCAAACTTCTTCAAAGAATACTTACCAAAATCACTATAAAACGCAAAATACTTATGGTTAAAGTATCCAAACACCACAGGTTTAGCACCATCTTATTCAGGCCCATACAAAATACTTAGGCTGTCCCAAAAGTCCTCAGGTGGCCTCAGATCGTTGCTCGTTTTAGATCGTCGTAGGCTCTGTTGTTTGCTAGGATTGTTGGCAAATTTGTTATCCTGGTCAAGTATTCCTGAGTGTAATAACCCGACACCTCGTTTAGTAGAGTGGATTGTTTCTTTTTTTTGTTGTGTGTGATCGTATATTATTTCTTTGTTTTTTTTTATTTTTTATTTGTGTATGCGAATTGTCAATATTTAGTTACTTGTGCTTTAAAATTATTAAGTTGTCGTCTGTGTTGTTGGTTATTTTTTATTTTTTTCTCAATTCAATCGCCTTATTTATTTTTGGATTATTACAATCGGTTTTGAATCGTCAAATATTACAATCGTAAAAACCAATTTCGACCAATAATCACCATCACAACAAATCGGCCGAGTCAAAAAATGATTACGTTTCAAATCAAGCAAAAATTTCGTCTAGAAATATCACAAACTCAACAATTCAAATTGTCTTGACAATTTAATAATTAAAAATCTAATGACAATTTAAATTTAAAAAAAATCATTGATCGAAAATATTAGACGATTAAAATTGAAATACGTTTTACTGCAACTGAAGTTTTGGTATTTACTGTTTCAATCTTTGGCAATCTAAGTTAAAATTCAATCCACTTATTGTTTCAATTTGGCAATCTATTTTAAAGGTTCTATCCACCGGAACCAAACCGATTTTTTCCTGTTCTGATTCGAATTAATTCGTCAAAACATTCTTGTCATCATAACGACATATTTTAGTTGATTAATATCAGTCCATATACGAATAACTGACCGATCCTCAGTGTATCACAGAATAACTGCCATTATTTAACGAACATTGAAGATTTGTCACTAATTAATTTGTGAGTTATATTTTAATTAAAAAAGTTATTATTTAGAGTTACTTTCATTGGTTTCTGCCGCTCTAAACACCAGTTAAACTGATTGGGATATTCGTCAGTTTAACTAGTTGAGTTTTTTTTAACATAAAAAAAAGGACAAAATATACAATCCCCAAGCTGTGTTAATTGGTGTGTATTTTGTCGTTTTTTTATACTCAGGTAAGAGTGAGAGCAGACTGTATGCTTTCTGGATTTGAGTTTTCAGACAGGATGTGGAAGTCCAACTTCCGTAGATTTGAAGCCATGAGGTTGCAGATCGTTGGGAATCTAAAAAGAACTTAACACACGGTGAAGTAAAATGTTTAGTGTTGTTATCCTTTTCATTTTCCATCCTACCCCGTACTTTAATATGTACTTCGATATAGTGGTAATTCGAATGTGGAAATAATGTTGCCAACAGTCTGTTTGAAGGAGGAAGTAGTTTGTCTACTGCGGTTAGATAAAAATGAGTATGCGTAAGGATTTTTATTTTTTCTGTAATATATGTTATTGGGTTCTTGAAAATGTCTTGAAAAAAGATTTATAATAATTTTTGAATGTATTATTTATTTTTTAATGTAATTTAAAAAAAGAATTAATAAATATATAAATGCTATAATTAAATATTAAAATTTTAAAATATTATCAGTGAGACGATATTTAAAATTAGTGACTAAAACAAAATACTTAAGATTTACAAATTATGTAAAAGTTACTAATTATTTTACGATTTATTAACGTAATGAAATTTAATAAAAATTATTTTTACACATTATGAATAAATTCACTCTTTATGACGCATACATGTTCTTATGATTTTCAATTACAAAACGCTAACTTTAGTGATCGTTGAGCTACCTTTAAATATTAAAATATTTGCATAATATTTTGCTAGGATCATTTTTATATCAAATAGAACAGATTCAAAGTGTGAGAAATAAATATTTCAAAAAATAACTTTAAGTGACACAAGTTCAAATCAATTCAGATTTTGAGATGAAAAGTATTAAACATTGAGTAATGAATATAAACGAAAGCAATAATACAGATTGTCATAAAGATGATCCAAATTGTAAATGTAGTATATGTTTTAGCAAATGTGTGAGTTCTCTTAACAATATTAAAAATATCGAGATATTATTATTAAAGCACATATTTAAAATCAGTTTTTTTTAAATTTAACAAAATCTATGTTCTTATTTCATTTTTATATCACGACAGTCTGGATCTAGGTTATTGAAATAAATGTACGATGTTGATTATCATTTCCGCTTCTGATTTCTATTTGAGATTTCTTCGTAAAATTGTATTTGCAATAAATGTTTTGTAATAATTGTTTTCATTTATCCTGTATTTTATGACGGATTAAATATTGTTTAAATTTTAGTCACTGTTACTTATTTAGTTTCCGTCCCGAAAAAAAATTACCAATAAAGTAAGGTCTAAAGATCATATTTACCAAAGGGAACTCGAATCGCATAGAAACTAATTTAATCTTTTATGAAAGACAAAATACCTCTAAAGAACAAAAGTCTAATGATATTATCTTTTATAATATTGATATTATAATCATATTATATGAAAATATAATTTTGAGGAATAATTTTGAATGGTGATTATTGTTGGTTGTTTGGTTTGTTATTTTAGGATTGTTTTTCTCCCGCTCAGATGGAAGATTGATATTTTGAATATTTTAGAACGTCCGATTGTTTAATCAATTATTAAAATGTAAATAATCAACTTTAAAATTAAATTAATATTTCATAAATAATATTTTAATAATATTTTTCTTAAAATAAATAACATTTATTTTTAATTGAAAGTGGCGATGCGAGAGCGAGCGCAGCTTTGTGGTTGCGGCATGTCGGCGATGGTGGGTGGGTTGCGGGATGCGGGGATTTAAATTAATAATCTCACTGGTTCCAAATCTCCCGATTACCGACCTCGTCCAAAAATTCCCGGAATGCATCGCGTTTTTAGTTGGCATCATTATCCTGGCATTTCTAGCATGAGTCTGTTCATCGGGTACTCCATTGATGACATCAGGTTTGACATTTCTAATTAATTGGTTTACGCCAGACACTTCAAGATTTAAGTCGATCGAATCACAGAACTCTTGTATCGGTTTTCCGGACGATGGCGACTTGCAATTGATGTCTTCGAATTCCATCTCCAACATATCCCTCACCGTTTCGAAATTAAATGGACGAACAGTGCATACGTCTTCTTTTGTGTTCCAATACCACGAAGAAACGGCGGTCCATTTGTTGATTTTAATCAGTTGAACAATATCACGATCAGCGGTGTTTGGTTTTTTATGTGCGATCACGCAGCACTGGGTATCTTTTAGATTCAGTCTCCTGACGAAATGCAAATACCATTTCTCCAGACCGCTGTCGTGATCAGACCGATCCTGATTATACACAAATACGACTCCATGTGTTCCCTTGGCTATCACCGGCCAACAGCTCTCGCATTTCGAATCCCCACTAACGTCCCAAAATTCAATATCAATTCCCATTTGCTTGGAATTGATCGACAAATTTGTTTCACATCCAATTATTCTAACACCTTTTGTAGTACGATATTCAAATTCAATCGACCGTTCCACGGCTTCGGAAAGAAAATTCACCAAATACGTTTCATCAGCCTTGTACGAACCAAGAAATAGAAGTTTTATTCCATTCATATTTTTTTTTAAAAAAAAGAAAATGGCCGCTTTTCATAAAACAATAAGATTAAAAAAATCCCTTTTCTGCCAAAATTTATTTATTTTCAATAATACAATAATGACGACAATTCAAACCTTTTTTTCGCGCCGAATTTTATTTAATTCGAATAATAGCACATTAAAACAAAAATCGAACATTGTTCGAAAAAAAAAATCATTTTTCACAAAAAATTAACGTCATTCCCAGATTGGCCAATCTATTTTTAGATCGGCCAATCGTGGGTTGCCTATTTTTAGCTGACTGGAATTTCATTCGGATTTTTTTTGTCACTGAAGGATCGAATGTTCTGACAAAACAATTAAATTTCGTCGAAATTGACCTCGAGAAACGAGGCCGGAATTTTCTCGAGACAGAAAGAAAATGCGTCGCGAGTTGAACCGATTCTTGTTTGTCGCGTGGTAAACAATTGTTCGACTGCTAAATCCACCAATGGCAGCACGGTTTCATCGTTCCAAGTAATCAAATTTCCAATTGATGCCTGTTGTGAGTCATCCAATCGATCGATTAATTTTATAAATGGGTATTCCTCGTTTTGCCCTTCCTCGATGTTAATATCATCTTCCACTAAATTCTTTTCTGGCAAAAGAGTTGAAGTTTTCGCAGCGATTTCGTCCTCTTTCAAAATCTCATCGATGAGACCTGTAAGTAACTTATCACAGATTGGTCCGATTGTTTGCCCACATCAACTTTATTTTCAATTGTTTGGGGTTTTATTTGTTCTTTATTTTGCGCATATTTCCGCCTCAATTGGAATTGCTGGTGGAATGCTTTCTGATGATTTATGCGATTCTGGTGATTGTGAGAATTCTGATGATTTATAGGAAATTACTTCCTCGTTATTTGATAAGTCATTGATCACAGATTGACTTTGGTTAAGAGATTTAGATATTTTTTTGACTTGTTGCTTCAGAAAAATCTTCACTATAAAAATCTTGATCTGAATTCGTTCTACTCTTTTCAGTTATTTCTGCAGGTTTTTCGAAAATTTCTTCAATTTCTTCATCAGAAAGATCTTCCTCAAATGAAATTTCTGAGATATCCGAATGTATAGTTCGAGCGCTAATTACTTTAAGATCTTCATGATCATTCAACTGATCTTCTTGATCTTCTGCTTTTGATTTATTTAATACGAGAATATGAAAGTTATCAGATTTCGATTTCGTTACGTTATCTTCCTTAGATAAATATGATTTTTCACTTGGAGTTTGTAGGTCTGAAGAGTCTGTTACTAGCAGAATATTCTTCATTGATATCTTCAAATTGTATTACATAATGCTTCAATTCTTCTTTGGCCTCGTATTTTGCTATCAATTTCGGTGTGTCGAATACTCTAGCGATATGAGTTTGTTTTCAATATCTTTATATTTGACTCTCATTTCTAATTGTCGTTTTTGATTCCAATTTTTCACTCCGTTCGTCCCTCGATACCGAGCCTCATTTTACAATCAAACAGAAAGTATATAAATTATTTTTGTAAACGAATTGTAAATTAAATTATAATTTAAATTTGTTTGAATAATAAGACGTTAAAGAATATTATTAAAACACTTACAATCAAGAACGAAGACGAACTACGCAAGTTTTATGGAGAATCGTCCTAGTGGCAATTCAAATTATGATACAAATAAATGTAGTAAAAAATCAATTACTGTTCTCAATAATAATATTAATATCATTCAATCCCTTGTAATTAGAGTCTTGTATTTCACCAATATGAAATTACCACCTCGACTGGAATGAGAGGCCAATATGAAAATTCATGCTATAGAATATGAAATTTTTATTCCCGACTGATGTGATTCAAGTGAAGCTGAAGGGCATATGAAGTTGAGGTGAACGAGGACACCGTGAGTGATAAAAAAGCGGAAGAAAATAGAGATATGGAAGAACTAACTCAGCCATGATAATATCGCTGGAGAAAGTACGTACTTCCAGAATCTGTTGGCATGTTTCGTTTATTCAACAAAAGCCAAGTAGTTTTAGAAAATGACGCCAATGATCCCTCCTATCTCTTAAACGTTGTCAGTTTAAATTCAAAACTTAGTAACATGAATAACAAACTCTTAAATCTATTATTGCCTGATCAATCCTTAAAAAAATGGAGACCAAATTAAGGTATATATATTTATATATATATATATTTCTTTCAGTCTGAAAATTTATCTAAGGAAGAGCGTGCCGATTTCCCAAATAACTAAACCGACACTATTGGTATAACTTATGATTCAGTGGATTTCAGTGTCCGAAGAATCATCATTCATACCGGTTTACGCAGGCGCATCTTTGAAACATTCCACCGATTGCACCTCCGGGTCGAAAAGCAACATTCGAGCCGATTCATGCACGTTTTTATGACCAAACATCAGTCGTGATATCAAGACATAGTGTCAAGAATGTACCGATTGCCAAAAACAGAAAGTAACGCGGCATACTAAACCAACAGTTATCAGATTTGCAACAGGCAATCCTTTTGAGGATGTACATCGAGATATTGTCGGTCCACTCCCACTTTCAAATGGATGCTCTTATATTTTAACAATGATCGATCGGAAAACAAGATGGCCTGAAGCAGTTCCAATCTCCTCAATTTCTGCTAAAAATGTTTCTAGATATTTTTGCAACACTTGGATTGCTCGGTAAGGTGTGCCTTCTCAAGTTATCACGGATTATGGTCGACAATTCGAAAGCAATTTATTTCAGGCTCTTGCAAAACTTCTTGGATTCAAATACGTCCATAGGACTTCGTATCACCCACAATCGAACGGTCTTGTCGAGCGATTTTATCGAACCTTAAAGACTTCCTTACGTTCGTTAGTTACCTCTTCAAACTGGCATGATTCTCTTCCATTCGTTTTATTAGGTTGGCGAAATATTATCTATAACTTATCCTAGTGTTATGTTATTTGGAGCTGGAACAGCTTTTCCTGATGAGCTTTTTCGACAAATGATCAATACTGATCTCGAATAGTTAGCCAATTTAAAATTTTGAATCGTCGCGAAAAGAGCTTCACTGTCATCAGACGAACGTAATTCAGAATAGCAGACGAACGATACGCCGACGAATAATAAGCAACCGCCGATAGCTGACCTCCGGAGATTACTTCTAAATTTGGTTATTTGTTTTCTTTTTCTGTGAATATCTAATTATTTTATCGTATTATTGAAATTTTGCTGCCTGAAATAAATGTATAAATCAACACTTACATTCTGTCTTTTATATTTTTAATGAACATATAGTGACACTTTAGCCCCATTAGGTAAAGCAAAACCGCCAGAACCTGAAGAAAAGAGGTGCAACAGGGCTATCATTCCACAAAACAGGACATCGATACCATTCTCGCTGTCTATCAAGAGATAGAAGATAAACGGATCGACTCCTTCACCGTACCACAAAGTCAAAGATTACTGGGGCTCAAACCTGACTTACGTCCAATGAAGATTAACGATCCAACGTCCTGCGATCTGGATGCTTCTAGTATAGCATCAACGAATGTATCTATCAAGGATTGGGTTGATAGTATATCTTCGCCCAGTAAGACCTTGTGTCGATCCCTGACGCACACGTCACCACACCAGTACATCTCATCTCATGACTCAGAAGTACATTTCACGGGTATGGAAGGAGATGAGTTAGACCTATTAACCCCAAGTGACACGGAATTTGTTATTCCATCCGAGTTAGAAGTTTTTCTCCTAAAAGAAGAACGCAGAGAAGGATTTCCAGCCTTCTTAGACAATATTATTTGCATACCGCCCACGGTTGCGTCCCTCCCAGCGGATAATACGTCAATTGTCCACATGCGCGCTCAACATAGGTTCCACCAGAGTTTGAGCAATCTGGGGATTCTCGGTGGGACGATGAACTCTTCACAGTCGATTCTCGACGCTTTCAAGCAAGCCGGCAACAGGATGATTGTTGGACAAGTGGAACCCGTTCCGACGAGTCGACCATCGTTCGCAGTCAGAGCCGGAAAAGAAGACCGCAAAGACATTAACCTTTTTGTGATCTATTTTTGTGACACTCATTTAAATTATGAGGCCATAACTTCACCCCCCACGAATGTTGGGGTATGTAAATAAAAACAGCTTATTTTTATTTTTTGTGTATTTTGTTGTTTATTATTGAGAATAAACAATTGAAGCTTATTTTTTTATAATATTTTTTTTAATATTTTTGAACGGATGGACACATCATTTTTAGATCCATTCTCATTGATTGTTCGTAGGACCATAAAATCGACATTTCTTTTCGAACACATTGCGCTAATTCAACCGCTAATTCGTGACGGATTTTCAGCTCCTCGTTGTTATAGTTGCTAATGGCCTCTTTGATCGCACAGTCGCTTTTATAATTCTCCAATCGCTGCAGAATGTCTTTTATCTTCTTAAATTTCGACAACTTCATCTCATAGATCGGCTTCTCTGATTCTGTCGACTGGTAGTCTTTGCAATCAATCAAGACATTCGAATCATCTTTCGGTTCATCGTCATTTTGAATTATCAATCTCAGCAAAATTCCCATTTGAAAATAAGTCAATAACCAAGAAAAAAATTGATAAATGTTATTTTTTTTATTTCAAAGATTTCAAAATAAATTTAATTCATTTAAACAATTTCATAAATCTATAATTAATTTTCATACATAATATTTCTTTTTATACATTTTAAATTAATCTTACCTTGAGTATTCAAATTTTTTATATAGTTTGATATACATTTTTTATTTTTTTGTAAATCTGTTTTTATTTAATAATTATTTATTTTTTAAATGCCGAAACATTTAACAAAAAAATATTTACAAAATTTCAAACGACAGTCATTCGAGATAAACTTTAATATGAAATCAATTGAGGATTATTGATTAATCAGTTTAAAGAAATCATCATACATCATGATCACGAACAAGTTTCTTCATTAAAAACACGAATGTTTCGTTTGACCGACCAAGTCATGATTTAATAAAGAATTAAGAGAAAAGTCCTTTTTTCTCAGTTTATTTTGAGTCGTATAAAAATACTAAAATCGAACCAGAATTTACATCTTCACGAACCAACAACAAAACCTTCTTCGCAAAGATTTACGAACAATTTTAACACAAAAATATTATAATTACTTACCGTGATTCTGGCTTAACAGTATTTTATGACATTAAATAAAGTGTTTTTTTCGACGAGGTTATTTATTTTTTTACTGATTCTTATTTAATTTTTGGTTTGGTAAATAATTAATTTAATCCAACTCTAAAATATTCGTTGGATTAAATTAATTCTAAGTGTTATATCGTTTACTTTTCTTTTGTAAATAAAAATAGTGGGTCCATTAGATATTGGATCCAGTATTTTTATAAGTCGTAACAGACAGACTGATTTCGGCTTGGTGAGATCGGTTGTTTCTGCCCCCCCAAATGCGAATCAAACATTAATAGTTGTAACTTATATACATAAACTTATTCATAACCTACAAACTATAAAGAACATAGATATGCATTCAGAATACTTAATTTTACAAAAACAATATCAAAAGATGAGGTTAATTAGGAATCCATTACCACTTCATTTTTTAAAAAAATGATACATTTTAGATAGATAGTTTGAATTCTTTCTATGCATCATTGCTCAGTAACTCCTTCAGAGTCAGATCTATCATCACATAATTAATCACATAAATCAATATTTTCGTTGATAGGCACATTTGTAAATCAACTAGAGACTTCAAACGAGGCCATGTAATTTAGCTGGTTGTGAATAATGTCATTTTCAAATTTTTGATGATTATTATTTCTTTATAATTTTATTTTTAAGACGTTTTAGTATATTCTTCAAATTTGTTTATTTCTTCATTGGGAAGGGTTCTCTTTTCCTTAAAGTATAATTTAGCGAATTAATCTACACCTAATATGTCATTAATTTTATCTATGTAATCTGGTTTTAGATCAGAGTAACCTTAATCATATTTTGTAACAATCATGTCCTTTTAGCTTAATTTCTTTAATATATTTTCTTTATTTGTCTTCATTTTCTTATTGTTAATTATATAAATATTTATATCTTTCTTTAATACAAACTGTGTCTTTTAGAACGTATCCTATAATACTTTGAATGTCATTTTTTGTGTTTGATTTTAAATAGTCTGGAAAATATTTTTTTGTTTTTTCTTCTTTTTAATTAATTTAATTTTTTTTCATTATTGTCAAATATTTTTTCTCATATTGCAGATATATATATATATATATATAT
>MQRK01247627.1:41121-56536 GCA_001938485.1 Girardia tigrina
ATATATATATATATATATATATATATATATATATATATATATTTGATTTTAGAGTATAATTTTTATATATTCAACAAAGATCTTATTACCATTATTTTACAATTAAATCCTGAATAATTAAACATTAATAATAAAATTATTTACATATATATATATATAAACATTTCTGAAAGTTCATGAGCCCCCAGTGGTTGTTAAGGGTCAACCACGACCCAGTATACCTCTCATTCATTTCAATTTATTTATTTTTTAGGCGGTCGGACGCATCTCCATCGCCTAACATCTAGAAAGTAGTGCCAAGTTTGGAGTGCCTTCGGGTTTCTGTAAAGTTAGGAAGAGCTATGGCCCCCATAACTAACTCAGTGCCACTCGAGGTTGATTTTATAATTATTACTCTATGTACGCTTGGCTACTGCTCTGTTATGTATCTGTTGACATTATAAGTTACTGACTGATCGTTACCCGTGTATGTTTACTTGGATACTTGTTGGTGTTCGACTATGTTTGTCGAATCACTCATCAATCATTTCTGGTTATGCACAAGATTATCTACTTTATAACAACCTCCATGGTCGTTTACTAATCGTTGAAATTATCCCTAGGATTTCTCATAGATAATTATTTCACCCATAAGGTTCTGAGCGGGTTCAAAATTGTCAGAATAATTATCTACCTGGAATAAAAACTAGTTTAAGGTGGTAAAGATTTTATCATTATCACTGGTTTATTTGAGATTATAATTTTTAAGCATAAGATAATCAATTCAAAGTAGATTAATTCAACTTGTGAGTCAGATTTGGTTATTAATATCACATTGTTTAATTCATTGACGGTTCTAGAATGTCACGTTAATTTTAGTTGACACCTGTACACATATTACTACTAAATCAATCATTTCCTTCTGTCACCATATTGACCTGAGATTGGTTCATTTATTATTGATTTATCTAACGACTCTCTATTTCATTATCAATCTACGTCGCCCTCGTTTATGGATGTCAAACGGAATCGATTTAATGACATTTATCAATGTTCTATCTGTATCTGAAGGGTACCGTTCGGAAGCTCTTTGGGGACTCGATGCCCGTTCAAATCGGTCCGATTCCATCAATTGAGGAGTACACATTCCGCGGGACGTTTGGTTATTATAATTATTGTAGGATATTTCGATAGTCTCATCATTTTAACTGATCTCTGGAAGGCACAAGGAGGGAAGAGGACGACGAAAAGCTCTATTCTATTAAACGAGGATTAATAACTTCATTTAATGAAGTAATTATTATTATGAGAAGATAATTGTTATAGAAAATTTTATTAAAATCAGAGACATAAATCAACACAAATTATACTCAATAAACCAGATATTTACATCGTATTAATGTTTCTCGGTTGAATGGTACGGTCGGATTTCGGATGATAATTGCGGTAACGAGTTTTCTCTATTAGTCGCTCTCGGTTCGTCAAGTTTCGGATTTCGTTCTAATTCGGTTTCTCGTATGAATTTATCGTAGGATTTAGCTTCGGTTCGGTTCTCAAATCAGCATTGTAAAATTGTTGCTCCGCGAAAATTTTCTTTTAAAGGTTCAAATGGTTGTGAAAACTTCTGAAAATTTTTTTGTTCTGTTGTTTTGTTCTTGTTTTTGTTCTGTTTTTTTTTGTTTTGTTCTGATTCCTGCTGGTCAGGCCGTTGCATATATAGAAGCGTTTTTTCTTGGTGTCGTGTACCTTTCATCGTGGAATCATTGATTGGTTATTACCGTTGATTCTTATTTTTTATTTGTCGAGACATGTGGTGCATGCGGACTTTGGTAAGTAACAACGATCGCGCTGATTCATGATTATTCATAGTGAATAATCACACGATGTTAATTTCAGGAATATAGTATGATTCACAGTAAGTTTTTAATTAATTTCTTTTATCTTAATTAACTTTTCGTTATATTTCAGGGCTTTATATCTTTTGGTAAGACTCTATTAAGTCAATGTTTGGTGTTTCTTGGGCCAGCATGAAATTAATGCATGTACGTAAATTCTGCTCATGCAAACCACGAGAAAGAAATTTCTAAGAAAGATCTCTTTTCCGGTCTCGTGTCATCCATCAATGCCTTCCATGCTTTCACATTTAAAAATTCTGATTCGTGTCCTTTACTTCTATCCATTTAGGTCGATCCCTAAGGAAAATATCGATGACTCTGGATTGAAGCACCATTATGGATAACAGGCGACAGGAACTTTCTGGAGAGGTCCGGTTGAACGATTTCCTCCGTCAGGTGAACTCTGACGCAACATTGCGTATTTTAGCTTATTTATGTAACGTTTAGGATCGAAAAATTGCTAATGATGTTTATCTTGGACGTAAGGAGAAATGAAATAATATCTACGCGAATCCGGGCTATGTACCATGACTCTCAATCCGGACTTCTTTAAACTTGTGTGATAACTATTTAATATATGTATAATCCCGTAACTGTCTGTGTTTTATTTCATGTTTCTTAAATGTCAGATTTTCGACTGTAACATATATATATTAGAGGCGGATTTAGGGGGGGGGTGATTGGGGCGATCGCCATTTCTAGGCAAATAAAAAAAGTTTGTATAAATAAATAAAAATAAGCTAAAAATTTGCACAAATTGAGAAATTGTACGTTCCGGTCCTTATTAATCAATAAAAGTTTGTAAAAATTCATTTTATAATCATTAAGCGAAGAATGACACTTTATTTTTCATGAAAAAAGTCAATATCAATATCAAAAACGCCATCCAAAGTGCCCAGAATTTTATAAAATTATGCCTTTCACCAAATAAAATTATTTTGAATCAAATTAATATGGAACGCAAGAGACGAGTTCAAGGCAATATTGAAAGACTGCAACTGATTGTTGAAACCATCATATTTCTTGGTAGACAGAATATGTCGTTCAGGGGACAAAAAATAATGAGAAAATAGTTATCGAACCAGAAATTCGATTTGTCAACGAAGAAAACTTTAGACAGCTCCTTCGTCATAGAATTAATTGTGGTGACTCTATTTTGGAAGAATATTTTAAAAATAGCAACGCAAAAGCTACATATATTATTAAAACAATATGAAATCAATTAATTGAATGCTGTGATAATGAAATTTCTTTATATAATATTAGAAAGAGGGAATCAAGCCAAACATTATTGCGTTGTCTTTGATGAAACAACATATTTAACTCACACTTTACAATGTTCCAAAATATTTTAAAGGCGAACCGAAATCTTATGAACCTAGAGTAACAGGTATAATTCATGGGAAACTTATTCTCAAAAAAATAAGAAATATTGGCATTGATATAAATAAATGCATTGGTATTGGGATAGACGGACTTGGACTAATTCAGACCCGCGACGAATACGCCATACAATCAGTCATACAGGCGTTCAGGAACTTGACTTGCGACGATATGAGCGTTGCTGAAATAACATTGATCAACCTGAACAACACCTTGAAAAAACAAAAGAAAAACAAACAGAGAAAAAACAATCCAGACAGGACAATCAGCGAAATGATGGATTGGCTCAATGAAGGAGACTGAGAGAACGGAATTGAATCTTGGTGGACCAAAGTCAGAAACAACATCAGATATCTGGACAAGATTGGATTACAGACACGTTTCCTATACGATCATGAAAAGGGAATTTGCTTACAGATTAAGCCGTCTAGCGAAAACCTAACATTATCTGCCGCTGATAATAAAACTCTGTCTTTCCAATTCCACAGGTACCGTCACCAGAAATTTGTGGATTGGTCAAAACAGTCAAGTGCGGGAAGATCAGCTGACGCTTTAAGTAAAAACAAGATTTCAAGCCAAGTATTATATGATGGTAGCCTAACAGCAACAGAATGGCGATTCATCCATCAAGCTCGTGCAGGTAATCTCCCGGTAAACTATAAGCCAAAGAAGCCAAGAGAACAAACACTCAGCCGCGCTTGCCGACAATATGCTGAAACGCAGATGCACGTTCTCTGTCGCTGCAATGCAAATATGGCACTTGTCACTGCTCGCCATAATGCTGTAGTTGACCTGGTCACAGAGGCTATAGACTTCGAAATGCCATACTATGAAATTAAAACAGATGAACAAAGTGACTTTTCTACATCGAGCAGACGAATCGATATACAAGCCAAAAATACTGGAGGAAGAACCCTTTGGCTGATCGACGTCAAGACGCCATATGATGATACGGAGAACCTCAAGTCAGCCAGAGAGCTTAACGAGACGAAATACGCGTCCTTGGAAGCCGAGGCTAAAGCCAAATACCCCGGCTGGAACGTTCAACTCGGTACAATTGTCGTGGGCTGTCTCGGCTCCTGGCCAAAGAAGAACGACGATGTGCTCAAAGATCTCAAGCTGTCCGATATTGCAATCAACAACCTTCGAAGAAGATGCGTGATATCCAATATCAAGCACTGTGCGTCGACTTGGGCGAAACATAACATACTCTGTTTCAACCCCTGCTCGAGTTCCACGGAGATACCAGTAAACTCAATCCTGGAACGTATTCAATCTATGGACGCTTAATGACGCTATAGTCAGTAGCGATCCTCTTTCTGGGGTCACTTGTGACCAATATCTTGTCTTACCTGTTTTATTGTAATAAAATTTAGTAAATGATGGTTTCTGAAAAACTTGGTGTTGTTACCGAAATTTTAAAAAATGCATATTTTGCTAGTAGATGTATTTGTTTCAATCATGCATTAAATTTGTCAATATCTAAAATGTTATCCGTTCAGACAATACATAATTCTATTGCAGTAATTGAAAACGTGATATCATTTTTATTGTATCTACTAAAAGGCTTTATGTTTGAAAATTCTACTAAACGGAGATCTGCAAAGTTTATGTGATGCTCCTTGGGTTGAACGAAGTGAATCTATTATATAATTTATTGATTCTATAGAGAATGTTCCTAGAGAGGGGGGGACAAAATGACATAAACTATGAGTTATACCGTCATAAAAATGACAACCGTGGAGCTCGGACTAGAGCCGTCCATTAGGCCCAGGAAGCATTAGTTCGCATCAGGTAATACTTCCATTGCTAGCAAAATAATCCATTGACTATAACCACGCCTTTATACAATCTTCTCACAAAGAGTTACCCACAGGAACACCTCTAATGAGGGTTGTCAAGGACACAAATTCCTTTTGTTGACGAGACGGTCTTAATATAAATTAGAGTAACCGCACTGACAAGACCCTAGATACAAATCCATAGATTTTGGAAGGTCTAAGTGTCAGGTTGTACGAAACAATCCATGATAAACCTAAAAAGAAGACAAGTTCTTACATTTAGCTTTTTGAGAAAATCAATAGCATATTTCAGATTGGGCGAACTTTTCATCTTCCTCAAAGGGTAAAAGGCTTATTAATATCTTAAAATGTAGAATTCTTGATTTATGCACATTGTCAGCTTTCAATTTAATCTTGTTTACCATTAACAAGATTATTTTAAAAAAACTTAGACTTTTGTAATGCATCGAAACTTATTAACAATATAATATTTATAATTATGGAAAAACGTCATAAAGCAAAAAAATAAATGAAATGTTTACTAAAGTTTGAATTCACCTAGAAGAGTTTAAAATTCCTGTAGAAATTCAAAGCATAACAAAAATGCAAAAAAATAAATGCGCTACTTTCTTCTGCAGAAAATTTTTCCTGAAAATCTATTAATATTCCTTTGCTGGACACAGTAATAACTGATTTAGAAACAAGATTTCCTAAAGATTCACTTAATTCATGTGAATTATCATGTGTTCGGCCAAAAAATATAATACACGTTAATGAAGATGTAATGATATTGAATGTAAGTCATTTATGCAAAATTTATGATCCATTAACAACAAGCGGAGCATATTACATTGAACAATCATTTCTTGCAGAAGTAAATCAATTGAAAAATAAATAAATCTTTGAAATATTTAAATATTCCAGAGACAGTTGAAAACCTTAGAAAACTGTGATGCAGATACATAATAGATATTAAATGAATTGTTAAATATACTATAAACTTTACCCGTTAATGTCACATGAGTTAAAAGAAGCTTTCATCCTTGCGTTGACTAAAAACATATTTAAGAAATCGAAAGGGTGAAAAAAGGTTAATAGGATTAGCTTTGCTAATAATAAAAATAATTTGTTAGAATCATAGTAATAGTTCAACTTAAATAATACTCGCACCAAGAAGCATAACGTTATTTCCATATTATTTGTTTTTAATATATTTTAAAATAACATTAAAAATATACATAATTTAATACTATTCTTTTAAGTAGAATGTGTTTTTATTAAAAGAGTGAGTTTGGTAAACGTAATAACAAGTCTAACATAGTATAGTTATGCCTTTTTCTCATTTTCTATTCTTTTTCTTTAAATCAGAATCGCCCGCACAGAATCATAGTCTAGACCCGCCCCTGATATATATTATGGAAATCGATTTTGAAAGCAGCACTAAAGTGATATTGAGGCCACAGATGAAACTTTCGCTGTGCATATCAAACCATTTGTTATAGGGACTCACACGAATACATTCTTTAAAAATCAAATATCTGTTGGAGAACGACATGGAAGCGTTCATCAAATTGATAATATCATTTCAATGGGCCATAGTCTTGACAGACAACACAGCCGCGATCACACTACCCGATATGACAGACTCTGATTATACGATGGACGACTTGGACCCGATTCGGATCCCGATGCACCTTAATCGCCTGGAAGACATCACAATGACAAAAGATTTCGACAAGCCAAATTTGTAGCCAATTACGATTTCGGTTACTCCGACTACGATAGTGAGCATTTTAATTAACTAAATAATTTATAAATTAATACTTATATTTTTCGATTAATTTTATAATTGGATATTTTTATAATTTAATCACAAGATTTGATTATTTATAAAAAAGTAATTATTAATAAATATTATGTAAATTAACAGTGAATTCAAGGAATTGATGGAGGTAGATTATGCAGATTATGTAGCCACCAATGGGACTCGTATGGCCAATAGTGAAACTTCTTTGGTCAATGGTGAGACTTCTGTTAACCCTAATTGGATTCATGTTACCCTTGGTAGGACTCATGGCCAATGATGACACACGGATACCGAGGCACGGTAAGAAGCTGCTGATTGATGAGATCAACAAATCCCGCGCGATATCATGAACGAGTGAATGAACGACAATAGTAGCATCAACAGAAAGCTCGATCTGGTGCCTCCGACACGCATTTTCAACACGCATAATTCATTGGAACCAGACTACCAAAGTGTATGCGCTCATTACGAATTCGGGTCACCCCATCCATTCCGTATCCAACATTTGATTTTTGATTTGGAAATACATTTTACTTAAATTTACATTCGATGACTAAGTGTCCTGATCCGTTGAATCCTATGGAAGAGCAGAAATATTAATGTTTCTGCATTTTTTGCTCTTTCTCAAAACTTTGTTCAATTTGTCTTTCTCCTAACTTCTGTTGAGATATTTATATCATATGTATTTTATTTCAATGTATTTTTATGTAAATTAGTTTATTTCTACTTAACCGTAAATAATATGAAATTATTATTTACATTTATGAGCGTTGTTTAAAAAATATTATATTTTTAAATATATTTAAAGGTAAATATTATTATTTGTAAGAAAGAAGTAAGAATGAAAAAATGCAAATATTAATTTTTCTTTCTAGATTAAATCTAGATTAGTAGTTGAATTATTCAGAATAAACAAGAGTTAAGAAGAGTAGATTCAAACTACAGATTCGGCTCGATTAATGTTAAATAGGGTATAGCTTATGATTAAGGGGCATATTTAAATAATTCTTTTTATATTTTCATTCTTTGTGTGAAGTTTTATTATTTGAACTGTGATAGATTTAAAATATTATTATATTGATAAATTGTTATACTTTGATTTGGGTTTGAAGAAATTTAAATTTTAAATTAATAAATTACTAAATTGAGAATAAAAGTAATCAGAAAATAAATTAAATAAATATAATTGTGTTGACCCGCATCTTTTTTTATTTTTATTTTATTATTTTTTTGGTTTTATTTGTACGTGCAGTTGTGAGTGTGATTTAAAAATGTAATTTTTATTATTTTTTGTGGTTATGTATTTTAAGAAGCAGAGAAACTAAAGAAGAATAAATTAAAGAAGACAAAGAAGAAATCAAAGATAAATAAAGATATCACGGGTTATATTTCCCCCAACATTATTTATTTATTTGTTAATAAATAATTATTAAATTGCCGATAATAAATTAATCAATACCATTATTATCGGTTACCACAGATTAATTTATTATCGTTCCAAGAATTTGATATTTATTTGTCGGTGACGGAAATTGTCTTCAATATTCAAGACTCACTGTGTTGAAGCTATTTCCATCCAAAAACAATTTTAACGGTATAGGATTCCTTCCATCCCGGCTTATTAAAGACAGTTTTAATTGGTATATTTTTTTAAGAAAAAAACAGGACTTATAATATTTGTGAGGTTATTATTATTTTATCTGTGGTTATCATTATTTATTTGATTGTAGTATTAATATATTTTATTGATACCATAGAAGTTTATTTTTTGCACTCTCTATATCATTAACTCTTAGATGATCCCTGGGGTCAGTGTATGACCCCAGGGATATTTTAAAAGAGTCTTGTCCAAAAATGGAATATTGCTCGTCTCTGGTTTTCTGTGACAATTTTTGTGACATAAAGAAGAAGATAAATCTGGCTAATAATGCCGAATTTATTTTATTTGTATGATGAGAGAGTTATTTTTATAAAAATATCGCACATAGGTCACACCCGACCCCTGGTTATAATTTAATGCATTATAAACATATCTAACTAATAAAATGATGATTCATTCATGCGAATATTTACAGTAATTTATTAAAGAAACTGCAATAAGGCGCTGCTTATCTTCAATCAGGATTAGGTAATCAAGTCACCAAGCATTACTCATCTTCAGGACTCTGGTATTTTAATCGTTTAAAATATGAGCCCTGTTCGAAATCTTGCCTTATTCGCAATTTGTAATTTTTCATTTACTTACGTTGTATTTTATTTATTTCAGTCAATGAATCGGATTAAAAGGCAAGATGCGATCACTGCCACCCATAAGCTCTATGGTGAAGAGCTGTATAAAGATGACGATGAAGATTTCATCGAGGATGAGAGTAGCGAAAGTGAAAAAGACACGGATCTTCCAGAAAATGAGATTCATGAAGTCGTAAATGGTGCAGAAAGTGAGAGTGATGCTGCCGAAAGTGGAGATAGCAGTGATGAAACTTCCCAACCTGAACAAACACTAATCAGCAAAAATGGAGAAGTGTGGAGTAGAGAGCCGCCGAATGTTCGACAGACAATGATTCATAACATTAAGCATGTCAAATATGGGCCAACTGCTGAAGCCAAAAGAAAGAAGCCAAAAGGTGTTTATTTTTGCAGAAACTGGGAATGGAATTAATTCTCAAACATTCTGATGGAAATGTAGTAAATCAGCCGAATTTTCCTCCTGCTACTAACGCTGCAATAGACGAAAGAAAAAGAGGCCGATGCAAATCTTGTTCTCGTGCCTCAGACACAAAGGCAACTATTTGATGTGCACAATGCAAGGATTTTATTTGCTGTCAACACATTTTTTTGCAAAAACTGTTGCAGTTGAATGACGCTTATTTATTTCAGTCTGTCTTTTACATGTAATATATATTCATATGAACGGTACTTTGATTATAGCTATATTAGGTGAATTACATATGGTACACATTGTGTTGTCAATAGAGTCTATTTATTCCAGTTTTCCTTTTACTTACAATTAATGGAAAGTAGTACACTGGTGTACTTCAAATATAGTTGTCCTAGTCTATTATAAAATCGTGGAAAAATACTGTGGGGTCAGCATATGACTCCAAGGGTCCCAAACGTAACTTTTTTTCGGAACCTCTAAGGGTTAAAGTATAAAAATCGGTTTATTCGAGTAAGTTCATACGATCAATTTATAAATGCATTCATTAGGAGAATAAACCGGTTTTTTACACTAATATCTGTCCCTATACCCAATACTTCTATCTCCTGACTTTTGTACTCTACTGAACTTCAATTTCTTTTATAAAATAAATAAGTTCTTTCAATTAAATTATAGGCTGTATAAGTGTAACTATTTTATACTTAAATGTCGTGTTTATATGTTCTTACACAAAAAAAAGAAATTAAAAAAAATAAAAAAGATAAATCTACCAAAGCTGGTCCTTTAAAAAAAATGTGGGATGGATAAACGCGGGATAAACGAACCCGGGATGAACGAACCCGGGATGAACGAACCCGAAATGAATGAACCCGGGATGAGCGAACCTGGGATGAAATGATTAGGATGAACAAACGCGGGATGAACAAACGCGGGATGAACAAACGCGGGATGAACAAACGCGGGATGAACAAACGCGGGATGAACAAACGTGGGATGAACAAACGAGATACCGAACTGTGTTACATTAGAGTCTAATAATTAGACGAATTAAACTAATTTTTGTTTTTTTAATGAAAGTTTATTTAAGATGTATTTCTGGAAACTGCGAATTTCAAACCGTATTAAGAAATAAGAAATAGTATTTCAATTCATTTTGTAGTCGAGTATCACATGCTTTCAATTTTTGATGTCTTCTGTTTTGAACGTTGTGAGTTGATTTTGGAATTATCTTCCACTTAAAATGGAGATGGGTATTTTAAAAAGAAATGTGTGTATTTGTTTTAGTGTTTATGTTTTTCGAAAATTTCGAAATGGTTAGTCGTAACACCGTGATTTTTTAAAAAAATATTTTTGTGATATTAATTATTAAATATTATTTATTAAATAGTAAAATATGCATTCTATGTTTCACTTTCCGTAACTAGTTATAATAGGAAATAATTGTATATTTACTGCGATTATTTCATGAATAAGCTAATTAAAAGAATTTGCAAGTTTTCAGATTTTTCGATTTTAAGCGGATTGAAAAATTGTTTAAAATTATTAACTTTTCAAATTTATTTGATATGCGAGATTGCGACAATAACCTCCTTAGTTGAATTCAGAAATGTAAATTTGTGATCCGTAATGAATTCAAGGGAAAACAAAATTTTAGCAAATTAAAATATTATGCTATCAAAAAAGTAGCAATTTTCTGTTTAACTAACTCTTGTTTAAGTCTTTCTTTTTTTAAATCATGTATTAAAGTTTGTTTTTTTGGCAGTCAAAATCAAATTTCTTACAAGTAATAACAAAAAATATAGTTTATATTTTGAATACCTGTACTAAAAATGTGTATATTTTGAACCGTAAATATTTAAATATCATCACAACAACTTTTCTATGCTTACACATAGAGGCTGGCACAAGAAAAATGAATCAATAAATTTCACGATTTTTGGCTCTTTGATAGTGTAAAAGCGAGCAAAAAGATTGATTTAAATAAGTCTATCTATGAACTCATAAATAAATGAACTTTATCAATAAATCAAATAAAACAAGTATGATAGTAACAATTAACCATAGGGTATTGTTAAGTGCTATTCCACCAAGTTCGTATAAATCAAAAGGCGCCACAACAGTAAAAGTGGAAGAATTTAGAAGTAGGTAGAACAGTAAGGAAATGAATCTCTGTTGCATTATAATTCTGTAATAAAAAATTCATTTTTTCGATGTTTTCTTATTGATGGAGAGCACAAATCACTATTCATCCTTTCGTTATCTACTACAAGTCACAAAACGAGTTGCAGTCAGTGAGCTTGTGTGTCATATCTGATTATTTAACTCACTCTGTCAATGTTGTCCATTGCTTCATAAGAACGCTGATTATCAATGTTATCAAAGTTAATTTCTCACATTTGCAAAAGATTTACTACTTCACTGATGGATGTGCGGGTCAGTATAAAAATAGGTTAGTTGCTTATTAAATCAGATAAATATATTTTTCCAATATAGTGAACTGTTATAATAATGTATCGTAATAGATTCAATATAGAAAACTTCATACAGCATTTCTCAGACTTCCAAATAGCAACAGAATGGAACTTTTTTGCGCCAGAACATGGCAAAGGTCCTTTTGATGATGTTGGTGGCACAGTAAAAAAGCTCGTGGCCAAAATGTCCTTACAAAGACCCTCTGATGATCAAAATCTTAACAGCCAGGCAAATGTACGACTGTGCATCAGAACATGTCAAAGGAATAAGGTTTGTCTTTCTACATATATATTTCAAGTTAAATTATAATGTATCAGTTATCACTCTCAATTACATTCTAGATTTCTATTTATTACCACTAAGAAAATCGAACATACAAAGGGAGGGCTGCAAAACAGATATTCCAAGGCTCCCAAATTGAAAAGAATACGTAATTTTCACGCATTCAGTGTAAATAATAGTGTGTCGATTGCTCGTATTCATTCCATATACCATCTACCTCATTACTTTTAAACATGTATACACTCTTAAATGTATGTTTAAAATTTTTTTAAAATTTCTCTTTTCATGTCAGTTTGTAAACTAATATTTTATGATTATAACTATTGTGATGGTTAGAATTGCAAAACATAAGGCTCTTATGTGAATAGAGAAAAAATTTACAACGTTGTCAACTTGACTAAAATCATTATACAATAGTCCACGTGGTTTTGAAGTAGGACCTTTAAATCGAAATTTAAACACCTTACACTCAAAAACGGGTGTTCATCTTTAAAATACTTGATATAGGCTACCTAAAATTAAACCAGAAGAAATGACAAGCAATTTCATTCATAGACTTTTTTTCGGTAACCTCTAAAAGATAGACAATATCAAGGTATTTAGAAAAACATATAAAATATTTGCTGGAATAACTCGGTCATTAGAAAAGACAAACAAGCGTACCAGTCATCTCCGAAAGCGGTGGGTTATGTTGCGTTCGTTCTCACTCCCTAACAAAATAAAAAGAAAAATTCAATCAATCAACAATTCATCAATCAATCTATTCACCAAGAAACTCAAACTCAAATTCCAACAATATCTCGAATTAATGAAAAAAACATTTTTTGTGATATTAATTAATGAAAAAACTCGTGCAATTTTTCTATTTTCAGTAATTTTAAATACATAATACATAATTTAAATAAATATAAATAGAAAAATTAAATAAAAATAGAAACTTGATTGACCAAAAATTACGGCACCAAAACGCCGTCCCATAAACGACGTCGTCTAAACGTACGGTGCCAAAAAGTCGCGTACCGTTGGAATTATTATTGTGATTTTTTTAACAAATATCGATTTGAATTTTGTGAACAGCCAATTGCGTCGATCTGAAAATGTTATCCGAATTTTATTCGATTTTTTTTGGCAACATGACTTTTTTACGATCAATTTTTTTCATGCTCTAATCATTGTTTTTGTTTGCAGGATTTGATAAGTTAAAGTTTTGCTGGTTTTGATTAAATTTCTTTGAATTTGAATTTTTCGAGATTTGTAATAATTGAATATTTTGTCATTAAATAAAAGCTTGCAGCGGTCGAGACCCTGTTCAAATTATCAATACATAGCCATGTTGCTTCCATACGAATATCGGGGCAATCTGAGGGTCGGGTGAATCAATAAGGAATATTCTTTGTGTAAAAAAATAACTATTTGTCATAGTTTTCAGTATTTTTCTATTAAAAACAATTTTATAAATTATTTTATCAAAATTTCAAGATGCTTGTCAAATTCATCAACAATTTGATTGACCCATTACGCAAAATAAAAGTAAAATATTTATTAATTTAATATTATACCGAAAAGATAAAAATTTAATAAGTTTCTCAAAATAGCCCCTGAATCAATATGGAACCGATCAAATGGAAATGAAATTCCGGAGGTATTTTTTAAAATTAATGATACCCCCTTTATGGTTAATGTGTTTTAGTCTAAAAAGATGATTTCATGATTTCATCTCGTACTTGATAGCTAAACTGGCGAAAATTTTATGAGAATATTTCCCAGATACAAACGGTTTTAAATATTTATGAGTTGGAAAGATTTTTAATAAATTTTGGATAATATTTTTCGTTTTATCATTTTTGTAATTTTTTTAATGAATTAATTCGATTATGTTATTAATAATAATAATTTTTAATGACTTATTATTTTAAACAATTAATTGTATGAACCCCAATAATCTTTAAACTTATTATTTTATATTGTGTTTCTAAATTTCTTTTTTGGAAATTTACTTTAATAACTTTACTCTAACTAAAAAATAAATATTTGTAAATTTGGACTAAATCAAAACATCAAAATTAACCTTTTTTAAATATATTATACATTTTACCACGATGTGACTCACATCACATAATACATTAAAGGTTATAATTTCTAACATTACACTTTGAAATATGTACATCATTAATTTACATTTATGCGAACTATATTTTGCAGGTCAGTTCCAAGTTGTATCCAATCAAAATTACTGTCCTACTATTGTATCTTATAAAAACTTGCATTATAAGTCTCTTTTATAAAAATGTCTAAACGAAAGAGTACTTGTTTGATGCATTCATTATATATTTTATATATTTTATATAGTATTATATAATGAAAGTTTTTTTAAGAACTTTCAACATTTTATTCAATTGTAACAGAATGTTGAACAATAATGTCATTATGCATTTATGACGACCGGAGGGAATCCAAAAAATGAAAATTTTCGAAAGAGCCAAGTTTGAAGAAACTGAAGATTGGAAAATCTTCTTTGTCAAGTTCAAATTCTAATAAATTTTGGAGTTTTAAGTGGTGTTGCCTATAAAGATTTTTTTACAAAAACAAGAATCTGAATGAAAAGTATAAGGCTATTTTTTTCAAACCTCGAAGACGAAAGATGTATAGAAAAAGCATTATTTCACCTGTATGATAATGCTCCCATCCACAAAGGTTTTGTGGTAATGAATGAGATTCATTAAATTAGATTTGTACAGCTTCAGCATCCACATTACAGTCCAGATTTGTGTATTTGCCTTCTTTAATAGGTATTTTAAAAGCAAGTTAATGTAAAAACGGATGAATTTAAAATGTTGCATGATCTATATAAATACATACAAAGTCCATTCTGATTGGTTATTTTATTATTTTTTTTTAATTTGACATATATTCTTATATACAGGAATTTGTCGGATTGTCTACATGGCATATTTCACCCTTTCTCTCGCAGTGTTGTTTTACAACAACATTACGTTTATTAGCTGAGAAATTTTAAGCAACAGAAATTCCGCTATTTATTAAGCACTTTTCATATACCTTCACTGTATTTCATCTTGTCAAGAATGGGCCATTTACTTTTGCCTATATCTCAGCATTTAGACCACGTAGAAACTTCAAATTTTCACTGAATGATTTG